>CATNEM010000271.1:57500-105000 GCA_950096795.1 Macrostomum cliftonense | reverse complement strand
CGTCACTGAGGTGCCTTCGTTGAAGGTCGCCGCCGATGCTCCAGACGGTGATGAAGGGGGACCCTGGTGCCTGGAGTGCTGGGAAAAAACTGGTGGTTTCGCCACCAGACACCCCGACTAGAATCGCTGAATAACTCGATGATGCCGATGTTTCCTAACTCTGGATTGGGGTCCATAAAATAGAGCGGAAAATATTAGTTCGTTTTCTGGACTTTTGTGCGAATGCGAGCAGGTTTTTTGAGATACAAAAAATAGTCATGTGGGGGGTATTTGAAATACCTACGAGCGTACATTGTCTTTCTATTTTTAAACATATTGACAGCACAAAAGTGCTTACGAGCGTATGCTTATATTTAGTAAAACTAAGGTTAAAGTTAAAGAAATGGTAAAGTTTTAGCCATGCGAAATATGGCTTGATAAAGAAGCAAAATCATTAAGAGTGGTTTTTATTGTAATTCAAAGAGAGGCATGTAGGGAGGTGGGTTTAAGGTGGCGACCAATCAGAATGTCGGCAGGTTTAGATTTTGTAAGCCAGATGTTGAGGCGCAGTGTTAAAGCACTGAGAAGTAAAATAAGGCGTGAAATGGCAAATAGGAGAAAGAGCTATACATGCGAGCATGAAGGACATTGCGGCTAAGAAAAGAGAAATCATGAGGAATTGAAGTCAACTAACTACAAAAGCCAGACCAAAGAAACTTGTCAGTCTCCTCTCCATCCGGCCTAGATGTTGATATATGGAGTGCAACTGGAGCCGCTGCGCCCCGAGCAGGTCCGGCTGAAGGCACGGGTTATAAAATAAACTGGCCAAGGGCACAGAAACGAAAGGAGCGGAGTCTGGAAGCTAAAAAATTGACCTTGATGTAGCCGCAGAGAGCCGATCCCCATTATTGCACAAGGCAGCGGCGGCGGCCTCTTGGGTATTCTCTCCCGCTATAGCCCATGCAGGCCGATTGAGCAAGCCAATGTCCGTGATGGATATGTTTGGGTCTCGCATTTCTCAATTCTATACCGCCGCCCCCCATCCTTTTTCTCCCGATTTTCTGCTCCCAAACATCCTCATCCTACGCCATGGGAAGTGCACAAGCTGAGAAATCGGAGACTCGGAGGTAAGAGAAATGGCTGCGAGACAGGCAGGGAGAAAGATGGAGGGGAACTGAGACCCGATTTAACCGCCGCGTTCGAAGCGGATTTGCATGATGTTGGAGGCTGCAGCCGGGGGATTAATGTCTGGCTGCGGCTGGCATCCGCTCTGCAACGGACAACCGGCCGCTGAGGATAAATAGAAATAAAAAGTATAGTTAGTTATTCGATCCTTCACTTTTCAGCTGGCCAGGGGGCCACCGATTTCCAGACTGAACTGCTCCTCCTTCTATCTCGGACTCTTATCCCTCTCTCTCCCGCTCGTTCTGGCTGTTTCTATATTCATTATTCGCTGGGAATTGCCTCATTCGCCTCTTGTCTCCAATTCTTCCGTCCTTGTCTTTTCTCCCCCCCCCCTCTTCTGCTCGTCGCCGCTCGCCGCGGCATCTGGCGGCGCTGAAAGATATTGATTTTCGTTTCAATTTTCCCGCAGCGCCTCGCGTCCGGTCCAGTTTGTTCAAAGCGAAGCTGCCCACTGCCCAGCGCAGGCCTCAGAATCCCTTTCCCAAATTTATGGTCACCTGGCCTGTTTTAGCTGAACAGAAGCCAATTACTGAGTTTCCACAACAGACAATTCTTGCTTGGCAAAAGTGCCGCTGAGCAATTAATTAGTCCGCCGGGAAGCTGGGAATCCCAGACACGCGATGCAATCGGAGGGAAGAATCCTCCACTGATTTTTTTTCACCTGAATTGCCTCGACTGTCCTCTCCCATGACTGCCACGACTGTCGGGCTTGTCGATTGTCGTAGCGACCCGAAGTTCGACGAATTGCTTTTGACGGCGTTAATTTTTTAGTAGCTCGCTAGGCTCTGTCGGTGCAATTCTGTCCTGAGCGCGCTACGCAGGCGCCGTCTCCCCCCCCCCAAGCCTCCCAGATTCTCCCTCACTCCATCCAAAGCCACCGATTCACCAGGCTCAACCTCCTTCCCCCGGCCTGTCCTTTCTTTCTAGGCTTCTCCACACCCAACCGCCTGCTGAGACTGCTGAGCTAGCGATGGGGAATTTGGGGCGTTTCTGGATGAGGGAAAGGGGAGAGGCGGGAGGCTGAGAGTCTCACAAAATTGAGTGGAGAGAGGAGCGGGCGCCGCTGAGAAAAGAGAGAGTGGAACGAGTTTCGGAATAGAAGTAGAAAGCGAGACGGCCAGTTTAGCAGATCGCCGATTTCCATTCCCAGCCGCACCTTCATCTCCGACTCCAACTCAGTTCGCGTCCCATTTTTGGCCCTGCCTATCTATAGGGCTTATCTCGTAAAGCCAGTTTGACTGCCAAGTTTATCCCCCAGCTTGGCCCGTCTGCGCCAGTAAGCAAAATGCTTAATTATTTGAAGCGCCGATTCTCTTCCGGCGATCTGCAAGGCGAAGGAGCCGACAGCCGCGCCCAGCAGGAGCAGCAGGAGCAGCAGAAGCAGGAGCAACCGCTGGCAAGCGAAACGGCGTCGCAGAAGGCAACCCCTGTGCAGCCAAGGAAGACCGTCTTCCCTTCTGCGCCGACTTCCCCATCCAAGAATGTCCCGCAGCCGGCACCGCTGCAGCAGCCACCGGCTCCGGCTTCCAGCAGCTTTGCCGGCCAGATTAGCAACAGCATCATCGGCCGCAGCCTCCTGTTCTCCGGCAGGTCAGCCAGCCGGGACCGCTGCAAGGTGCTGCTGGTGGTGGACGAGTCGCACACTGACTGGTGAGTTAGTCAGATAGATAGATAGATAGATAGATAGATAGATAGATAGATAGATAGATAGATAGATAGATAGATAGATAGATAGATAGATAGATAGATAGATAGATAGATAGATAGATAGATAGATAGACAGATAGATAGATAGATAGATAGATAGATAGATAGATAGATAGATAGATAGATAAAAAGATAGATAGACAGATAGATAAATAAATGGCTGGAGTAACACTTGTCCAATAAATTATCCTCAAACACTTTTTCAGGTCGAAGTATTTTCGCGGTAAAAAAATCCAGTCCGATTGGGACCTTCGAGTGGAACAGGTGACTTCGATTTGTGTCTGCCAACAAGCCCAGCAGCTCAGCAGCTAAGGTGTAAATCCTCAGTACATTATTAAGATTTCCCCCCCCGCCCCCTCCAACTCGTAGGCAGTGTTTTCTGAAATTCGTCTCAGCGCCAGTTCAGCCGGCGGCTGCCAGATCAGCATCGGCTCAGGCAAAGCCGCCAGGTGAGGCGCTTTTCCAGCCCCTTGTGCTACATTAGTAAAGAAGAGAGGAGAATTAGGAAAAGAAATAAAGGAAGTCCAACTGATTGAGACGCCTCTGAAATGTTTTTAAGCTGAGGAATCTCTTTTTTCAACCTCAAACGCTCGCCCCTGCCTGCGGTGTGATGAAGATCCGGAAACCTTAATCGTCAGCAACCACCTCAATTTGTGCGGGCACACACTGGCCTGGCCATCCAGGGTCCCACTCTAATCTGGGACACCCAACTCTGGCCAACGCCCAAGTGTGTCAAATCTCACGCAGCACTCCCTAATTAGCTCGTAACATGAGAAATATTGATGGCTCAAAATCTTTTTCGAAACTTCATAAATGAAGTCATTTGAGATTCTCTGAAATATTATTAGAGATTGCCTCAAAATTCGTCAGATATTTTCTCAAATCTCACCATAGATTCTCTCCAATCTAATCAGAAATTCTTTCAAATCTCATCATAGATTCTCTCAAATCTCATCAAGAGATTCTTTCAAATCTCATCATAGATTCTCTCAAATCTCATCATAGATTCTCTCAAATCTCATCAGAGATTTTTTCAAATCTTATACGAGATTCTCTCAAATCTTATCAGAGATTCTCTCCAATCTCATCAGAGATTCTCTCAAATCTCATCAGAGATTTTTTCAAATCTTATTAGAGATTCTATCAAATTTCATCTGAAATTCTCTCCAGAGATTCTCAAATTTAATCAGGGATTATTTAAAATATTCGAGACTCATTCGATTAACATAGGAACTGTTGGACCGCTGGCCCTTGTCCGCTCAATCGATCTGTAAAGTAAACGTTGGCTCCCAAGCATAAATTATACTGACTGAATCGCCCACGCTAGCACACTGAACCGAACTGATAAGAACTCTAGAGATTAGTACTATGATTGCTTTAATTGCTCGGACAGCTAGGGCTAAAGCCTTAAAATTAGTTCAGAATATTTTCGCCATTGAGGTAGACATACATATAATTTCAACCGGAATTGTAATTAGAGACAAATCATATCAATATCTAGCAGGCGGATGCCTAAAAGAGTGGTATCTAGCAGGCGGATGTCTAACAGATTGGCATCTAGCAGGCGGATGTCTAACAGATTGGTATCTAGCAGGCGGATGTCTAACAGATTGGTATTTAGCAGACGGATGTCTAACAGATTGGTATCTAGCAGACAGATGTCTAAATTATTGGTATCTTGATGTCTAACAGATTGGTATCTAGCAGGCGGATGTCTAACAGATTGGTATTTAGCAGACGGATGTCTAACAGATTGGTATCTAGCAGACAGATGTCTAAATTATTGGTATCTTGATGTCTAGCAGATTGGTATCTAGCAGGCGAGTGTCCACTAATTGATTGGAAGCTGTCCTATAAGCTAATCAGCTCACAAAACACAACTGTCTCGCCAGAGTCTTCAAGCCCGACTGCGTCCTGGTGCGACAGCGAGTCCGGGACTGCCGCTACGACTGGCGCGGCGTGCTGGCCGGCCTGACCTACGCCGGGGTGCCCTGCGTCAACCAGGCCGCCACGCTGTACAACTTCGCCGACAGGGTCTGGCTGGTGAGTGGGAACGGATAGTTTTTTTCACTCTATCTATCATTCTGTCACTTTATCAAGACAGTGCGAACTGTTTCACTCTACTGTCAGTAGTATGAAGCGCATGCGCAATAACTAACCACTAAAAAACCACTCAGTCTTATCCAGTTTAATCCGCCATTGACTCCCCACCCTCTCCGACTCGACAGTTTGCCAACTTGACGCGACTGCAGAATCGCCTCGGCGGCGCCGAAAATTTCCCGCTGATTGATCAGACAATCCACCTGGGACACCTGGACCTGGTAAGCCACACAGTGGGATTCTAAGGCACGAATCCATTTTTGTGCAAAAGCGGTGAAAATTGCCCATTTTTTAAAAAGAAAATCAACTTGCCATGCTGGTAGACCGGTTGAAAAACAAGCATCGGATAGAGCTAATGATGAAGACAAATAGGGAAACAAACCCGGCCAGCAGCGCTGAAAGTTCGCGCTAATCTTTCTAATGGGCGCCCTGGCAGTAGATTGCAATTATCCGGTTTGGCTTCTTCCCGCTCTCTCTTCCGCTGCAATTAGCCAGACTGTTGACGTCTGCGGCGTCCTTAGCAACGGTGTGCAAAGTGCAGAATGGGGTTTTGGGCGAGACCAAAATGTTCAAATCACGGCGCCTTGCCCACGGCTATTGGGATTGAGAGGTGCGACAAGTTGAGCGATCATTCAAAGTTTTGCTCCCCACACAGGGAAACATCGCTTTCCAATTTGGCTTCCGCGGGTACGCTAAATGGGTTTGATCGCTGCTTTCTCTGTCTCCTACCCTAAGCACTCACTTTCTCTATCTATCTATCTATCTATCTATCTATCTATCTATCTATCTATCTATCTATCTATCTATCTATCTATCTATCTATCTATCTATCTATCTATCTATCTATCTATCTATCTATCTATCTATCTATCTATCTATCTATCTATCTATCTATCTATCTATCTATCTATCTATCTATCTATCTATCTATCTATCTATCTATCTATCTATCTATCTATCTATCTATCTATCTATCTATCTATCTATCTATCTATCTATCTATCTATCTATCTATCTATCTATCTATCTATCTATCTATCTATCTATCTATCTATCTATCTATCTATCTATCTATCTATCTATCTATCTATCTATCTATCTATCTATCTATCTATCTATCTATCTATCTATCTATCTATCTATCTATCTATCTATCTATCTATCTATCTATCTATCTATCTATCTATCTATCTATCTATCTATCTATCTATCTATCTATCTATCTATCTATCTATCTATCTATCTATCTATCTATCTATCTATCTATCTATCTATCTATCTATCTATCTATCTATCTATCTATCTATCTATCTATCTATCTATCTATATAATCCATCAATCTATACATCTGTCCCTCTATCTATGTGTATCTCTATTTATTTTTGTAACCGTGGGTCCGTCTGCACATCCATCTGTCTGCCCGTCTATCTCTCTGTCTGTTTTACTGCCTGCCTGCCTGTCCGTATTTCGGTGTGTAAGCCTGTCGGTATATTTGTCTGGTGTCCTGGGAGATCTAGTTTCTAAAACAGCCAGCTTTCAGGAACAAGATGGCATATCTTTAGTATGCCGACAGCTAAGCAACTATTTTATTGATTGCTTTCGACTAATTCAGTTGTTTTACTTGACTATAAGTTTCGGAATCCCCTTCATCTGTCCCGACTCCAGTTTGCTCAGATCCCCACGAACTGACCAGCCCCTCACAGCCAGGTCCGGTCCCTGTGCAATTAATTCTCGCCAGGGCCCAATATTGATCCAGCGTCGAATTCCGGATCCCGCGTCGTCATTAGTCCGAATGAACCAGTTTGCCTGCGCGGCGTGTACTTTTTCTATATCAATGTGGCGTAAAGTCTGCCCTGAATATTCTTAAATATTTTTTCCCAAAAATAAAGACGACCGGCTAAGGACTTTTGGCGAAGGTGACGCTTTCATGGGAACATTGAGAAAGGAAATATCAAGTGATGAAATTAATTGTGACTGCGATTTAGCGGTAGAATGACTATCAAGGGATAATTTATAGTCGAATTGCGAATCTCAATTAGTCGGCATTCAAACACAGGCGGAAGAATTGGGCAACCAAGGGTGAGGGGCCTGGAAGCCGCTGATAAACTGGCTCCCCGTCTCGAGTACCCCGGCTTCAAATAGTGCGCTGGCTGTTGGCGCACCAGATAGCCGTCTGCCTCTCTCTCGGCGGATAAACTTTGCCCTACCCCCCCACCAAGCAGACTTGGCCCAGCCTCTTCCCCTTCTTTAGCTAT
The DNA here is from genome assembly GCA_950096795.1 of Macrostomum cliftonense. NCBI lineage: Eukaryota > Metazoa > Platyhelminthes > Macrostomidae > Macrostomum > Macrostomum cliftonense. The sequence goes on along the minus strand of CATNEM010000271.1, from coordinate 97,774 downwards.
CTCTCCCTATATTGGTCCTTCTTATCCTGGCAGACTGGAAAAAACTAAATGCCCGGCCAACAAGCCTCTGACTTGCGTACTACCCCTTCTCCTAGCCCCTGTATCTCTCGCGATCCCAATCGATTTGGCACCAATCTACCCTCCCCCTCGCCTTCGCCCTCGCCCTCGCCCTCGCCCTCGCCCTCGCCCTCGTCAACGCGCACTGCCGATCCCCGTCCAATTAACGTATTCGCCCCTGGGACTAAACGGGTTTGAGTGAAAGGATGAACGAAGGAAACGAGGGCAGTTGAGGCAGTCGGTCAGTCAGTCAGTCAGTCAGTCAGTCACTCACTCACTCACTCACTCACTCACCCTGTCAGTCAGCCAGTCAGTGAGTCAGTGAGTCAGTCAGTCAGTTAGTCAGTCAGTCACTCACTCACCCTGTCAGTCAGTCAGTCAGTCAGTCACTCACTCACTCACTCACTCACTCACCCTGTCAGTCGGTCAGTCAGTCAGTCACTCACTCACCCTGTCAGTCAGTCAGTCAGTCAGTCAGTCAGTCAGTCAGTCAGTCAGTCAGTCAGTCAGTCAGTCAGTCAGTCACCCTGTCAGTCAGTCAGTCAGTCAGTCAGTCACCCTGTCAGTCAGTCAGTCAGTCAGTCAGTCAGTCAGTCAGTCAGCCAGTCAGTCAGTCAGTCAGTCAGTCAGTCAGTCAGTCAGTCAGTCACCCTGTCAGTCAGTCAGTCAGTCAGTCAGTCAGTCACCCTGTCAGTCAGTCACCCTGTCAGTCAGTCAGTCAGTCAGTCAGTCAGTCAGTCAGTCAGTCAGTCAGTCAGTCAGTCAGTCAGTCAGTCAGTCAGTCAGTCAGTCAGTCAGTCAGTCAGTCAGTCAGTCAGTCAGTCAGTCAGTCAGTCAGTCAGTCAGTCAGTCAGTCAGTCAGTCAGTCAGTCAGTCAGTCAGTCAGTCAGTCAGTCAGTCAGTCAGTCAGTCAGTCAGTCAGTCAGTCAGTCAGTCAGTCAGTCAGTCAGTCAGTCAGTCAGTCAGTCAGTCAGTCAGTCAGTCAGTCAGTCAGTCAGTCAGTCAGTCAGTCAGTCAGTCAGTCAGTCAGTCAGTCAGTCAGTCAGTCAGTCAGTCAGTCAGTCAGTCAGTCAGTCAGTCAGTCAGTCACTCACTCACTCACTTGTAGGAGTTAGAATTCCTACATAGTTTTGTCATTACTTAGCTTTTTTCCATACTGTAGCAGTCACGCAGTGAGCGAATGCTCGAGCGCTTGGAATTTTACCAAACTAAAGTATTCTTGCTGTAGCCACGCAAAAGACGCGTGCAGATATGCCCGCTCATTGAAGCCTAGTACTTTGAATATCTCTCCCCCTTTGGCCAGCAACCCTCCTGCACAAAGTAATAAAATACACGCGAGAAAGGAGTCAAAGACTCACTGCTTTTCGGGCCCATAATGTGATCTAAACAGAAAGTCTCTCTGTCGTTCGTTCGTTCTTCCGCTGGTGTGATGGCAGAAGATAACAGGTTAAAAGACCAAGAACACACCTGTTATATTGGTTCCCTGAGAGTGAGTCGACCGGACTCGCCAACTCAACGATGGGTGAAGGCAAGAACGCATCTCAACCGCTAGACTACGAAATTCCTACCACGCTAAGCGGAGAACATCGGATTGATCAGAGATACAGACAAGTTGCACCGGTATGACAGTTAAGAACAAAAGCTACAGCACTATCGACGAGAACTACACGCAGGAATATTGATTCATCAAAGTCAACTCAAACAGCTAACAAATTCGACGGTTCGTGCACACACGCATTCAACTTAAGCAAGTCAGAAACTCAACTACAAGTTATCGTCAGTCCAACGAGCGCAACGCCAAGGCCCAGGCAATTGGACCCTCAGCCCTACATTTGGTTCAACGCATCAGAAAGCCGACTTCAATAATGGCAGTCCCAGCGCTCCAGTTCCTGACAATTAGGCCACTGAGCCACACTGAAGCATAGCATGCAAAAGACATGCACACATTTGAATTCATAAAAATTCAAAAGCCGACAAAACAAAATCGGCACACTTGGAACACTTGGAGAAGCTGGACTGCAAGAAAACGACAGAAGGGGGAGGACACCCCAATCCTGAGCCGCAGCAAGTGCCGATCGAGACCGACAAATTAGAGTCAACCTACAAACCTACAAAACGACCAGACACCAAGGCCGATGACACAGCATGCCCAACAGCAACAGATCAGACAACCCAGGACCACGAAATACAGAAGAAGAACTGCATACCGGAGCAGGAGGAGGACGCCAAAATGGAACTGACAGGAGCGTCAGTCTTTGAAAGGGGGAATATACGAGTATGTAGGAGTTAGAATTCCTACATAGTTTTGTCATTACTTAGCTTTTTTCCATACTGTAGCAGTCACGCAGTGAGCGAATGCTCGAGCGCTTGGAATTTTACCAAACTAAAGTATTCTTGCTGTAGCCACGCAAAAGACGCGTGCAGATATGCCCGCTCATTGAAGCCTAGTACTTTGAATATCTCTCCCCCTTTGGCCAGCAACCCTCCTGCACAAAGTAATAAAATACACGCGAGAAAGGAGTCAAGACTCACTGCTTTTCGGGCCCATAATGTGACCTAACAGAAAGTCTCTCTGTCGTTCGTTCGTTCTTTCGCTGGTGTGATGGCAGAAGATAACAGGTTAAAAGACCAAGAACACACCTGTTATATCACTCACTCACCCTGTCAGTCAGCCAGTCAGTGAGTCAGTGAGTCAGTCAGTCAGTTAGTCAGTCACTCACTCACTCACCCTGTCAGTCAGTCAGTCAGTCAGTCAGTCAGTCAGTCAGTCAGTCAGTCAGTCAGTCAGTCAGTCAGTCAGTCAGTCAGTCAGTCAGTCAGTCAGTCAGTCAGTCAGTCAGTCAGTCAGTCAGTCAGTCAGTCAGTCAGTCAGTCAGTCAGTCAGTCAGTCAGTCAGTCAGTCACTCACTCACTCACTCACCCTGTCAGTCAGTCAGTCAGTCAGTCAGTCAGTCAGTCAGTCAGTCAGTCAGTCAGTCAGTCAGCCACTCACTCACCCTGTCGGTCAGTCAGTCAGCCACTCACTCACCCTGTCAGTCAGTCAGTCAGTCAGTCAGTCAGTCAGTCAGCCACTCACTCACCCTGTCAGTCAGTCAGTCAGCCACTCACTCACCCTGTCAGTCAGTCAGTCAGTCAGTCAGCCACTCACTCACCCTGTCAGTCAGTCAGTCAGTCAGTCAGCCACTCACTCACCCTGTCAGTCAGTCAGTCAGTCAGTCAGCCACTCACTCACCCTGTCAGTCAGTCACTCAGTTATTAAAATATTGAAGTAGAATTGCATTTCTTCGAATAGCCTCCGTGTTGCTAAGGTCAGTATTGCCAATACAATGGTGTATTGCTTCGCAAATACGCATCCAAAGGTGCGACATCTATATTATCAGTGAAGCTGATCCACCGCATGGAGGCACACGTGATCTTGAACTCGTCAGAGATCCATTAGAAATCCTTTAAAAACCGAGTGACAAAAGTGTGCCAGGTACAGACAAAATAATACGCAACTCGGACTACAGTAACGAGGTAATACATGGCTCGAAGGAAAAGCAATAATAATCAAATATAATCAGAGTCGCACAGAAATGGCAATGATACTGCAGGTCGCGTGGACTCGCGCAAATAAGAAGGCCATTAGCAATCTTAGGAGACTGGAGATGATCATAAAAAGAGAAAAATAAAGCATAAAACAAAGTCAGAAAATCTGTCAGACGCTGTTGAAGTGAGTTAGCGAAGCGACAACAGCAAAACTCATTCATTTTATTCAACTTTTTTAATTATGATCGACTTTTGCCTGAAATAAATTATAATTGTTCTGCATAAATTTTTCCCCTTAAGCCCAAGAAAATGGCAAAAAATTTTCCCATTTTTCTTTATTTTCTAAAGATTCAGATTCCACACTTTTATCAATAAATGCACTGAACTCTGACAGATGCCAGTGGACTTAAATAAAACAAAAAAGATGAAACATTGCAGAACAGATATCGTTTTATTACGACGAAGTACAGCTAGGCAAATGAAAATGAAAACTAATGGCACAGTGAAGAAATGAAGAGCCACTGTTGATCAATCACCAGACTTATCTCGATAAGCTAAGCCTGTTCACTAGGGTATTGTAGTAGCGTAGGTACTATATTGTAAAATAATCTTTTCTACAGGAGGGCTGGAGAAATCCTCATAAATCGGTATTAACCCCCAACAGCTCACCCACAGGACTACAGTCATACGAGCGTACAGTGTACAAATGTACATTCAACTGAGCTTTGAGGTGGTTTGCCTTATAGAATGTAAATTGCCCGCCAGAGTACACTGTTCAATGAGATGTACACGAGATGTACGTACGATCTATGAGAGTTCAATGAGCCTACAACCCGAGACACGGCGAGGACAGAGCAACTAAAAATTATGAGCTGATATGATGGAAACACACAGAAAGACAAACATAGGGACCAAATACGGAACAATTTTGCTGCTTATCAATCAATCAATCAATCAATGGCTCTTCTTAGGCTGCCATGATCTGCTTTGCATGGATTGGAACGAAACAAGCCGTGTGGGGGTAGGCAGTTGCTGGGTGGGCGGGGAGGCGACAGCGAACTCTATTGTTAATTGCATTTGCATTCAGAAGCAATCGAGGAAAAAACACCGATTTGTCGAGCTCAGCAAAATCTATGCGGCTGTCAATCACAGTAACATAACGCGAGGCCAGCTACAGAAGCTTGCCCGGCATAGTTCCTAGGGGTAGCTGGGGTGACAATTAATTTAACTCGCTGTTTTCAACCACCGATGCCTTCTCGCTGGGCTGTCAGCTTGAGGTTCTCCGTGGCGCACCTCCTGTACCGGTCATGGCTGGCTGTGTGCCAGGCGCAGCCGCTGGTGCGGCTATACGGGTCGCTGTAGTGCGCGCAGTACGCGTAGCTGGCCAGGCACATGAAGTAGTCCCTTGACGGGTCAAAGCTGCACTTGTTGCTGCTCTGGTTTGTGTCGTTCCGTGCCGGCGCGAAATGCGTGTCCTCGATCTGATGGGAGACACGGATGTGAGGCTAGAATATTCAAATTGATCTGTTCGGGGATCTACTTGATCTGCTCGGGGATCTGCTTGATCTGTTCGGGGATCTGCTTGATCTGTTTGGGGATCTGCTTGATCTGTTCGGGGATCTGCTTGATCTGTTCGGGGATCTACTTGATCTGCTCGGGGATCTGCTTGATCTGTTCGGGGATCAACTTGATCCGTTTGAGGATCTATTTGATCTGCTAGGGGATTTACTTGATCTGTTCGGGGATCTAATTGATCTGTTCGTGGATCTAATTGATCTGTTTGTGGATCTACTTGATCTGCTCGGGGATCTAATTGATCTGTTTGGGGATCTGCATGATCTGTTCGGGGATCTGCTTGATCTGTTCGGGGATCTGCTTGATCTGTTTGGGGATCTGCTTGATCTGTTCGGGGATCTGCTTGATCTGTTCGGGGATCTACTTGATCTGCTCGGGGATCTGCTTGATCTGTTCGGGGATCAACTTGATCCGTTTGAGGATCTATTTGATCTGCTAGGGGATTTACTTGATCTGTTCGGGGATCTAATTGATCTGTTTGTGGATCTACTTGATCTGCTCGGGGATCTAATTGATCTGTTTGGGGATCTGCATGATCTGTTCGGGGATCTAATTGATCTGTTCGGGGATCTGCTTGATCTGTTCTGGGATCTACTTGATCTGTTCGGGGATCTACTTGATCTGTTCGGGGATCTGCTTGATCTGTTCGGGGATCTACTTGATCTGTTCGGGGATCTGCTTGATCTGCTTGTGAATCTACTTGATCTGTTCTGGGATCTACTTGATCTGTTCGGGGATCTGCTTGATCTGTTCGGGTATCTACTTGATCTGTTCGGGGATCTACTTGATCTGCTCGGGTATCTAGTTGATCTGTTCGGGGATCTACTTGATCTGTTCTGGAATATACTTGATCTGCCCGGGGATCTACTTGATCTGTTCGGGGATCTGCTTGATCTGTTCGGGGATCTGCTTGATCTGTTCGGGGATCTACTTGATCTGTTCGGGGATCTGCTTGATCTGCTCGGGGATCTACTTGATCTGTTCGGGTCAAGCGAACAGCAGAAATATTAAATTGGCAAATAAAAAAGCAACATAAAGAGCCACTTTGTTATCGAATCAAGCGCCTCATTGGCAGCAGTTTCCAAGTGCGTAACTGGCTCATGCATCCGCTATTGGAATCTGCTTCCGCGTGCTGGTGCTAGGTGCAGATAGAGATGCCGCACACTGATAAGCATCCCCCTGTGTCCGACATCCCCAAGGCGGCTTCTTTCTGGGGCAAAGTCGGGTCTTGAACCCACTCAATCAAGCCGGTAATTCAGTAACTCTCACATCTGCAGCTGCTGCTGCTGCTGCTGCTGCTGCTGCTGCTGCTGCTGCTGCTGCTGTAGTTATGGCTGCCAAGCATTGCAGCAGCAAAACCAGTTTGGATTCGGCCTTTTCGAATTCGGTCACCTTCTGTACATCAAAGATCTTTTATAATTGCTAACACCCTTGAAAACTTCGAGCAGAAGAAAAACGAATCTGGTATATTCGGCCCCGGTCTCTGCACTGCCAATGTATTTTTTGCATTTGCCCAGCCGTTTCAAAAGTTCAGTTTTTTTCCGGCGCCCTTATTGTTTACTTCGATTGTACGTCTCTTTGATCCGCGTGGGCGGAAAAATAAATCCCTCGGCGCTCCAACTTTTTCGTAATTCTTTTATTTGATAACTTTCTGACAGCGGCTTCCGCTAGCAAACAAAAGGAGCCACTCTGAACTAAACGCTGATGTGATGCGTCGACATGTGTCTCTTACTAATCAAATTCTGGGCGACGGCGAGAGTGAAGGCGGGACAGGCGGGGGGGGGGAGTTTAAGACAAATGACGCATTCGACATCTGTTCCAGGAAATACTGTTTGCTGCTGAAATAATTCTACGTGCAGCGATAGAAAAGTCCAGGATAACTGTTGGCAAAATAAATTCAGCTCACCTTGCACCTGGAGCAGCCCTTGGCGTAGCGGCCGTGTCTGAGGTATCGGGCCTGCTGAACTGTCACAACCGTGGCCACCAGCTCGTCCGTGGGCAGGACCCTGCGCGCCTTGCGATTCGGCCAGTAGGCAATCCAGCTGCAGATGGACAGTGTCAGACGGCCGTTTTCTAGTTTGCCTGGCAACAAAGTAGGAGTTGAGAAGTTTTTAGCTTATCACAGGAAGGTCGTGGGCTCGAGCCCCAGCTCTAGGAGACAATTTGCGTCCTAAATCAAAGTGCCTAATCCCACATTGCTTCAGTCCACCCAGCTGAGATTGGGTACCAGAGTGAGCTGACAAAATTTAGGCTGAGAGCCGTACATTTGATTGAAAGGTGGTCGTGTCAAAACATTCTTCCCATTTCTTCACTTGCATGAAGACTACACATGAGTTTTAACGACCCCCACTCTGCTCTGACGAAATCCAACTGAGTGCAATAAGCGCTCACCAGTTACTAGGTAGAATTTTTTGAGCTGTACGCCGCCAGAAATAATGCTCTGCGTCTCGTTGTAGTGCCTGACGGTGATGCCCGCGCCGCAGTTGTCCCTGCTGCCGTACATGCTCAAATAGAGGCGCCGATTCGGCCGCAGGCTCGGAATCTGATCAGTCAGCGAGTGCAATTAGCGCTTAGAATGTTGAATTGAGATTGACATGTTCAAAGATAGTTACGGCGGCAATCGCTTACTTACATTTAGCGAGTTTCGGAACACTTGTTTCACGTGCACCCAGTATTGCAAGTAGTGCGCCTGAGAGTTCAGCTGCTCCCCGGCCAGTCGAAGGAATCGAACTTTCAAAGCTGTCGTTGGATTTGAGATGGGATAATGGGTATTAGTTTCGATTCGAAGAAGTTCGCTGGCTTTTGAAATTTGAAATTAAAACGCCAGACTTGAGTTTCTAAGAAACTAAACAGATTGACGAGGGATGAACAGAAGGTCAAATTGAAGCCTGCGAAATTCTCCTACCAAAGTCGCTGGCGCAGAAGGCCAGCTGGGGATGCAGCGGATGATGGGGCCGGCAGGCGCAGGGCGGCGTGCCGAAGCCATTGAAGACGGTCGCTGAGACGGGCAGCGTCAGCGCCCAGCCGCTGATGATCAGCAGGAGACTCGGGACGCAGAATATTCGCGAATAAGTCTGGCCAACCGAAGTCGGTGACGAGGGTCCGCCGCCGCCGCCGCCGCCGCCGCCGCTTAGTAAGCGAGGCGATTCAAACGTCTGACTGCTGCTTAGGCGGGCCATGCCGTTGATCCGGCAGCATTGCTGTACGCTCTGGCAACAACAATTGGCTGCCCTGCACCGCCGCTAGCCTTTTTCACTGTTGACAATTGGGCCTTGTTTTGCAGCGCCGTCTACAGCTGGCTAATTGCTAAGCTCACTGAGCCGCTTTATCGGCAGAAATTTATTGAACCAAACAGGCGACACTAGGCTGGCACTAGGCTGTCCACTATCCTGTTCCTTTTTCTTGTCTTCTACAAAGCTAAAAATTGTCGGCCCCAGAGCTGACCGAAACAACTAAAGTGGGGGAAGGGGGGTCTGCGGCGCGTCTCCTTCTTGTGCGAAGGGTGGCCGCCTCCGTCCCTCCACCCGGCGCCGTTTTATCCTCCTCCTGCTAATCCGTGTCGGGCCGAGGCCTCCTATCCCCTCCCCGCCCCCCTCTGCTCCCGTCCGTGTGCCACTTGCCAACCCCGATGTGGGGCGTTGGGGACGAACAGCCAAGAGAGATTAGGAAAGAGAGAGAGAGAGAGCGTGCGCGGAAGGGACTTAGAGACGAGACAAGCCCGGAGGATCGCTATTGGGCCTGCTCTGGCTTGCGTGCAGGAGCCATAGGGGGAGCCTCGCCAGCTCGAGCACTGAGGGTCAAGGAAGGAAAACAGAATTAGACGCAGACAAGAGAAGGGGGTAGCGGTGTATGCTTGAAACCTATTAGCAGGTGCAGGTTTAAATTGGTTACTTTCTTCCAAGCCCTACTGACACCGCCTTCCCCCTCCTGCTAGTCTGGGTCGGCAATCCGGCTTGAGCCTTGAGAAATTGAAGAGCAGCGTCAAAATAAAAGCGGTGCTTGACTTTGCCGACAGAAAGCCTACTCCGCCAATGGCTATCAGCGGCTCCGATCCGAGGAGGCCTTGCCTCAGCCATGAATAATAAATGCCAAATCCCCCCATATCAGGCGGAGAGCGGACTGGGCACATTATATTAGGCGCCCCCGTTACAAGATTAAAACCAAACGACAACTAGAAGACAGATGGCGCGTGGAATATTCAGCCCAGGGCCAACAGCTCCCAACCAGCTCCCCGGGATAAGGGATAAGGGATAAGCTATAGTCGGTGCCGGCAGGGCGGGTGGGGCGGTAGTTATGAATAATTGCTCAGCCGCCGGGCCCGTCTGTCGTTCAGATTGCGACACAGAAATTCATTGCCCGCCGCCGTCCGCACCCACCCCACTTCCGAATTTGGCCACGTAAAAAATCGATTTGCGGGCTCAAGCATTAAGTAAGTGTCTTGCCTAAAGGGCGCAAAACGCCTCCTAGAGCTGGGGCTCGAACCAACGACCTTCCGTTTAGAAGTCAGATCCTCTTGCTAGCCACTAGGCTACAACTCCCCCAGTGGAGTAATCAGTTCTACACTTGCCTTCAAAGCTTTCTATTGCTCCCGTGCATTTCCGCGTCTTTCAATCTTATTTCTTCAATAGCTAATCGCTTGAAACGCATTTTTGAAGCTTATCAGGCGCGAATTTCGCAGAAAGGAGCCGGTCCAATGCCAATTTATTCCCAGCCTCCATCATCAGCAACTCGGCAAACTTCAGCTGCACGGGTTGCGTCAAGTGAGCGGTCGGCCTCCATAAGTGGACTGGCAATCCCCCCCCCTATTTTCTTTTGTTTGCACGCAGCGCTTAATGCTTGCCTATCTCCATGCTGAATTCGGGTAGACTTTTTTTGTGCCGGAGTGTTTTTTCATCTGGGAGAGCTGCGCGCTTCACTCCGCGCTAAAACGGCGATGGATATTGCCAAATATATCTCGGGGCGAGGGCTTAACGGCCTCTATCAAATTACCAAATTGCTACCCTCTCCATCGCTTTTTTGAATTGTCAACGGCGGCCCAGTGTGTGTGTGTGTGTGTGTTTACCTTATTCCTCAGCGCTTTCAATATAGAATAGGATGGACTTGAGCGGAGATTTGGGGCAGTTGCGCTGTGCTGGCTGCTAACTAATACGCCCCCCCCGGCCTCCGCCCACTCGTGCTGGCGCCTGCCAACGGGCCTTAGTTACACACACACACACACACACACACACACACACACACACACACACACGCACACACACACATACACACATTCACTCACTCGCTCTGTCCCTCCCCCGCCACCTCCGCCCACGCAGCAGCTGGCGGCGTCGGGAACAGCGAACAGCACTGCGCCGACAGATGTGAGCGGAGGGACGCTCCCGATGGCGCTCAAAATAGGCCAGGCTAGCGGCGGCATCGCCAAGGTGAGTTGGCGACAGTTTTATGTTAAATCGTAGTCACATTTTGGTTTCTAATTAATTTATTGATAATGCAAAAATGTTGGATTTTTTCCAAGGATGTAAATCATCCTCACCATGAACTGGCTGATGAGGCAAAATTGACCAGAATTTTTTTCGCAACCAATTCTGTCATTCAGGCCCATCTTTCTTGCACTATATGCTAATTCTGCGTCCCCGCGACCAAATGCAGCAGTCAAATTTTATGCTTTGCCCCCCCTTGCCAGAAAGATTCTCCCGGATCGGCGCTTTAATCTCATTTCGAAGCCAATTCTTCCCATCCGGGAGAAATCCCAAATTTAATAATGCGGCAGAGTCGACTGTCCAATCCGCTAAAGCAATCCGACCCCACTTCCCTCGGTCCCCTTTCATTTCCACAATCGAGCGTGAAATTCGTGATGCAAATTAGAGCTGACTGGCAGTGAATCAGACAAAGAAAAATGTTCCGCTTGTTAATAATACGGCTGCCTCATCAGCAGTTTGTGCTCCGCTTGCAACAACGGAACAATCTTTTCTCTTTTAGCTTCGCGTTGCTGGTCAGGAAGCTCTGCAGGAGGCGGGCGGCCTGCTCGCTTTGCTGCCGCCTGAACACGCCTACGCAACTGCTGAGAGCCTGCTGGAAGCCAAATGCGACATCCGGCTGCAGAAGATCGGCTCCAACTATAAGGCCTTCTTGTGAGCCATGGGTTCCGACAGCGCAGTTTGTTATTTCTGGAGAGGCAGTTATCAGATAATGGGAGGGCGGCAGTTATCACATAATGAGAGAACTCGGCAGTTATCAGATAGTTGGAGAGGGCGGCAGTTATCAGATAATGGGAGAGGGCGGCAGTTATCAGATAATGGGAGAGGGCGGCAGTTATCAGATAATGGGAGAGAGGGTGGCAGTTATCAGATAATGGGAGAGAGGGTGGCAGTTGTCAGATAATGGGAGAGGGCGACAGTTATCAGATAATGGGAGAGAGCGGCAGTTATCAGATAATGGGAGAGGGCGGCAGTTATCAGATAATGGGAGAGGGCGGCAGTTATCAGATAATGGGAGAGAGGGTGGCAGTTATCAGATAATGGGAGAGAGGGTGGCAGTTGTCAGATAATGGGAGAGGGCGACAGTTATCAGATAATGGGAGAGAGCGGCAGTTATCAGATAATGGGAGAGGGCGGCAGTTATCAGATAATGGGAGAGAGCGGCAGTTATCAGATAATGGGAGAGGGCGGCAGTTATCAGATAATGGGAGAGAGCGGCAGTTATCAGATAATGGGAGAGGGCGGCAGTTATCAGATAATGGGAGAGAGGGTGGCAGTTATCAGATAATGGGAGAGAGCGGCAGTTATCAGATAATGGGAGAGAGCGGCAGTTATCAGATAATGGGAGAGAGCGGCAGTTATCAGATAATGGGAGAGAGCGGCAGTTATCAGATAATGGGAGAGAGCGGCAGTTATCAGATAATGGGAGAGAGCGGCAATTATCAGATAATGGGAGAGGGCGGCAGTTATCAGATAATGGGAGAGAGGGTGGCAGTTGTCAGATAATGGGAGAGGGCGACAGTTATCAGATAATGGGAGAGAGGGTGGCAGTTGTCAGATAATGGGAGAGAGGGTGGCAGTTGTCAGATAATGGGAGAGAGGGTGGCAGTTGTCAGATAATGGGAGAGGGCGGCAGTTATCAGATAATGAGAGTGGGCGGCAGCTATCAGAAAATGAAAGAGGGCGGCAGCTATCAGATAATGAGAGAGGGTGGCAGGTATTAGATAGTGGGAGAGGGCGGCAGTTATCAGATAATGGGAGAGGGCTACAGTTATTAAAGAATCAAACAGCATGTGGCAAACCTGAGTGGCTACTGTATAAATTCTAGAGCAAAGAACACATTTCATAAATAATGTGTTGCATAATTTTTTGACGCAGGCGACGCAGCATCACAGGCGGCTGGAAGGCTAACGCGGGTTCCGCCATATTGGAGCAGTTGCCCATGACAGATGAGTGAGCAGTTTTCCATGTATAGGATCTGAATTTTCCACACTGTAAAATATAGAAATCTGTTTTGTTTCAACCATCAGATTTCGAATATGGCTAGACGAACTTTCCGGGCTATTCAGCGGCGCAGACATCTGCGCTCTGGAGACTGTGCAGCACAAGAGCGGCTCTGTGCATATTATCGGGGTGAGGACTGCAATTCTAATACGGGATTCTAATACTCTGATTTTTATTTGGAGTTTTTTCATACACTTGTGTGCTAAACACGGTATTCCCATTGAAATTCCCATTGAAATATTAAGTTAGAAATCACAGTGGCTGCAGTAGACTTAAATTATGCATGAATCTCAGCCCCGCTGTTATAACAAACAAAAGCTATTTTTAGCAGACAGTTCATCAGAGGTTCTCCATAGCTGGATTAACAAACAACCTGGCAACACCCCTCAGGCGTCCGGCTCTGAGATGCCGCTACTGGGCGACTCGCAGGAGGAGGACCGGCGCCATATTGCGGATGTGGTTCTGAGCCGAATGCTGCAGCATCACCAGCAACTGCAGCAGCTGGAGAAAGAAAAAGCAGCCGCCGCTAACGGGCCTCCTCCGCCAACTTCCGCTCAGCCTCCAACCGCGGCTTCATCGTCAGTCGACGAATCGGAAGCTCCTCCGACGCCCTCAACATCAACAGGAACCGCTACGACAACCACGGCGGCCAACCCGACGTCAACAACGACGAATTCGGCGCCGCAGAGGCCGCCGCCGCCGCCCAGGCAAATGTCGGCCACGTCGACGCCGACCGCTGGCGGCCGCAAAGGCGGCGGCGGCTCTGGCGGCGGCCAGTCCGGCGAGGACCCCGACGACACGATGAAGAATTTGCGAAAGACATTTGCCGGAATCTTCCGGGACATTTAATTGGTTGGTGGAGTTTATTAGGGCCAGCGGGACTCAGGCAAAATTGCCCGAATTCCCTTCGCTTGTTCATAATTTTCGTTTTTTTGCATCGCTCTTGTATCTTTATTCTTCCAAGCCTGTTAGAATATATTAGAATTGGTCGATTTAATTTTATCGTTTTTGTCGTTATCTAAATTGCATTCTATTCGGTTTTTATTTCCTCGATGAAACTCTTTTGCATCGAACTACAGCTATAAATTTCTTTTAACCTTCCGTTGTACCCCTTTTTAGTCGCTTATACCTGTTTGCTAAATATGCTACTTATTTATTTTGGCCAGTAGGCAATACGAACTTTTTAATTCCTAATTATTATGGTCGTTAGTATTAAATTAAAAAAAAGTGTCATTATATGTAAAACACAGCAGAGTAATACTCACGTAAAATATTTTTTTCTAGAGTTGTTTTTTGCAGTATTTTTAATATTGCCATACTAATCTTAAACCGTTCAATCAACGCATCTATATTTTTCTATTACGTTGCTTACGTTGTTGGCTAATTACTTATAAAATTAATTATCCTAGTTATGATTTTAATTGAATGTTTTACTACATAAACAGTCTAGAACATTTTTGACATGAAATGGAAGCCATTTTCTTTGTTGTGCGCCTGATATTACAATTCTGCTATTTATTCATCAATAAAATACGTAAAAAATTTTAAGTTCGGTACGATATTTTATATTATTTTTTGTAGCATACGAAGCTACAATTTTACATAGGTGTGTATCAAACTGTGAAGGTTAACTAAGGTAGGGTTTCGGGCGATTTTTTCAGAAATCTGATGGTCAAGAACCACTAGAAGTTAACGGTTTGCAAAATTTAAAGTTTGAAGTTAACGGTTAATAAGAAGGTTTATGCAAGAAGGGTGTTTGACCAGCTACTTATTGTGCTTTGCTTTTAAATTCCCTTCGTTGAAAACACGATAAACATCGCATCTGCGCCCTGGTGAACGTTTCTTGTGTTGCGCATGCAAAAGGAAACCAATTAGCAGAAATGGGGCAGTCAACAGACAAGTGCAAAACTTCTTAACTTTGCGTGTCGGTTCTCTAGATTTTGTTTTAAACGACAACTGTCTCTTTTGCATCGCGGCATTTCAGCTTAAATGTTTCTGTTGTTTTCGTCAAGCTGCATGCCTATTTTAGAAATCCAGACCTCGTCTTATTTTCCCTTATTTTCTTACTAAAACCCAAGGATATCTTCTTGACAGGGCCTTAAAGGTTTTTTTCAGGCAAGTTTTGTCACTCCGTGTGTGTATTTCGCTTTTGCTCTGTTAAAAAATATGTGAAAAAAGCTGCATTAAAGCTTTTCACTGAAAATCCAAGCTCCATCATAGCTTGCAATGTCACCGAGTAGCAATTTCTGCCTACTTCAATTTATTCAATCCGATCATAGAAGATTCTCCCGCTCCGTTGCATCTTCATCCTGCTGTTGCTGGTGCTGCTGCTGCTTCGGTGGTGACTTCGGCGGCTGCGGCGGCGGCGGAATTGCTGTGCTGGTCATTCGAAGCCTCTGCAGCAGCTGTACAGTTGACTGTTTGAAGTCAGCAAGGTCCGCTTCTTGCACCTCTGCTGATTCATCAGCTGCAAAATATGATGCGAGTGCAGTGATTCTCTATTGAACCAGCGAAACCCACCCCACTATGCCTTGCATTTGTACATTCCCTCTACCCCCTTCTCTATTGAACCAGCGAAGCCCACCCCACTATGCCTTGCATTTGTACATTCTCTCTACCCCCTTCTCTATTGAACCAGCGAAGCCCACCCCACTACGCCTTGCATTTGTACATTCTCTCTACCCCCTTCTCTATTGAACCAGCGAAGCCCACCCCACTATGCCTTGCATTTGTACATTCTCTCTACCCCCTTCTCTATTGAACCAGCGAAGCCCACCCCACTACGCCTTGCATTTGTACATTCTCTCTACCCCCTTCTCTATTGAACCAGCGAAGCCCACCCCACTACGCCTTGCATTTGTACATTCTCTCTACCCCCTTCTCTATTGAACCAGCGAAGCCCACCCCACTACGCCTTGCATTTGTACATTCTCTCTACCCCCTTCTCTATTGAACCAGCGAAGCCCACCCCACTACGCCTTGCATTTGTACATTCTCTCTACCCCCTTCTCTATTGAACCAGCGAAGCCCACCCCACTACGCCTTGCATTTGTACATTCTCTCTACCCCCTTCTCTATTGAACCAGCGAAGCCCACCCCACTACGCCTTGCATTTGTACATTCTCTCTACCCCCTTCTCTATTGAACCAGCGAAGCCCACCCCACTACGCCTTGCATTTGTACATTCTCTCTACCCCCTTCTCTATTGAACCAGCGAAGCCCACCCCACTACGCCTTGCATTTGTACATTCTCTCTACCCCCTTCTCTATTGAACCAGCGAAGCCCACCCCACTACGCCTTGCATTTGTACATTCTCTCTACCCCCTTCTCTATTGAACCAGCGAAGCCCACCCCACTACGCCTTGCATTTGTACATTCTCTCTACCCCCTTCTCTATTGAACCAGCGAAGCCCACCCCACTACGCCTTGCATTTGTACATTCTCTCTACCCCCTTCTCTATTGAACCAGCGAAGCCCACCCCACTATGCCTTGCATTTGTACATTCTCTCTACCCCCTTCTCTATTGAACCAGCGAAGCCCACCCCACTACGCCTTGCATTTGTACATTCTCTCTACCCCCTTCTCTATTGAACCAGCGAAGCCCACCCCACTACGCCTTGCATTTGTACATTCTCTCTACCCCCTTCTCTATTGAACCAGCGAAGCCCACCCCACTACGCCTTGCATTTGTACATTCTCTCTACCCCCTTCTCTATTGATCCAGCGAAGCCTATCCAACTATTAGTAGCATTTTTACTCTCTCTACATTGACCTGGCAAATCCCACCTCACTGTAAGCGGGATTCAAAACTCACTGTTTCCAAAATTCGACATACTGAATATGTCATTCACCTGCATATATTGTGCACGCATGCATCCTTAAATGTTTCTATACAGAGAAAAAATTCTTCTCTGTAAGCTCAAACGCTTTATTTCTATAGTACCTTTTGTACTCGTCTGAATTTGTACTGAGCCATCTTGATTAACAAGTGCACAGTATAAACTTAGCAGTTGGATTTGTGGTCCAACCCCCAATTTCCCGGTCGCGTATCTGCGCAACGCTCAGCAAACTCACCCAAATCATTCGCATCCCTGATTGCGGACCAGTCCCCGCCTCTGCCTCGCCTCGGCGGAGTCGCCTCTTCCGCTTCATCATCGATGTCAGACTCCAGAGCGGCGCATTCGCTGCAGTAACTATCTGAGCATGAGCACTCATCCGAGTCTGCGTTGCTGACCTCCTCGTCATTCTCCTGTTCAGCATCTGAGCTATTTGACTCGTTGTCCGATGAGCGCAGCTCATCAGCCGAGTTTGAATCCTCGGAGCTTCTTTTGTTGGCCCCGCTGTTAATATTTCGTTCTGTGTGCGAAATTGTTAATTACAACATTTTTCTGCAGTGTTGGAGTAGAGTGAGCTCGATAGTGTGCAGTGTTGGAGTAGAGTGAGCTCGATAGTGTGCAGTGTTGGAGTAGAGTGAGCTCGATAGTGTGCAGTGTTGGAGTAGAGTGAGCTCGATAGTGTGCAGTGTTGGAGTAGAGTGAGCTCGATAGTGTGCAGTGTTGGAGTAGAGTGAGCTCGATAGTGTGCAGTGTTGGAGTAGAGTGAGCTCGATAGTGTGCAGTGTTGGAGTAGAGTGAGCTCGATAGTGTGCAGTGTTGGAGTAGAGTGAGCTCGATAGTGTGCATGTGTTGGAGTAGAGTGAGCTCGATAGTGTGCAGTGTTGGAGTAGAGTGAGCTCGATAGTGTGCAGTGTTGGAGTAGAGTGAGCTCGATAGTGTGCAGTGTTGGAGTAGAGTGAGCTCGATAGTGTGCATGTGTTGGAGTAGAGTGAGCTCGATAGTGTGCAGTGTTGGAGTAGAGTGAGCTCGATAGTGTGCTGTGTTGGAGTAGAGTGAGCTCGATAGTGTGCATGTGTTGGAGTAGAGTGAGCTCGATAGTGTGCAGTGTTGGAGTAGAGTGAGCTCGATAGTGTGCAGTGTTGGAGTAGAGTGAGCTCGATAGTGTGCTGTGTTGGAGTAGAGTGAGCTCGATAGTGTGCAGTGTTGGAGTAGAGTGAGCTCGATAGTGTGCAGTGTTGGAGTAGAGTGAGCTCGATAGTGTGCAGTGTTGGAGTAGAGTGAGCTCGATAGTGTGCAGTGTTGGAGTAGAGTGAGCTCGATAGTGTGCAGTGTTGGAGTAGAGTGAGCTCGATAGTGTGCAGTGTTGGAGTAGAGTGAGCTCGATAGTGTGCAGTGTTGGAGTAGAGTGAGCTCGATAGTGTGCAGTGTTGGAGTAGAGTGAGCTCGATAGTGTGCAGTGTTGGAGTAGAGTGAGCTCGATAGTGTGCAGTGTTGGAGTAGAGTGAGCTCGATAGTGTGCAGTGTTGGAGTAGAGTGAGCTCGATAGTGTGCAGTGTTGGAGTAGAGTGAGCTCGATAGTGTGCAGTGTTGGAGTAGAGTGAGCTCGATAGTGTGCTGTGTTGGAGTAGAGTGAGCTCGATAGTGTGCATGTGTTGGAGTAGAGTGAGCTCGATAGTGTGCAGTGTTGGAGTAGAGTGAGCTCGATAGTGTGCTGTGTTGGAGTAGAGTGAGCTCGATAGTGTGCAGTGTTGGAGTAGAGTGAGCTCGATAGTGTGCAGTGTTGGAGTAGAGTGAGCTCGATAGTGTGCAGTGTTGGAGTAGAGTGAGCTCGATAGTGTGCAGTGTTGGAGTAGAGTGAGCTCGATAGTGTGCAGTGTTGGAGTAGAGTGAGCTCGATAGTGTGCAGTGTTGGAGTAGAGTGAGCTCGATAGTGTGCAGTGTTGGAGTAGAGTGAGCTCGATAGTGTGCAGTGTTGGAGTAGAGTGAGCTCGATAGTGTGCAGTGTTGGAGTAGAGTGAGCTCGATAGTGTGCAGTGTTGGAGTAGAGTGAGCTCGATAGTGTGCAGTGTTGGAGTAGAGTGAGCTCGATAGTGTGCAGTGTTGGAGTAGAGTGAGCTCGATAGTGTGCAGTGTTGGAGTAGAGTGAGCTCGATAGTGTGCAGTGTTGGAGTAGAGTGAGCTCGATAGTGTGCAGTGTTGGAGTAGAGTGAGCTCGATAGTGTGCTGTGTTGGAGTAGAGTGAGCTCGATAGTGTGCTGTGTTGGAGTAGAGTGAGCTCGATAGTGTGCAGTGTTGGAGTAGAGTGAGCTCGATAGTGTGCAGTGTTGGAGTAGAGTGAGCTCGATAGTGTGCAGTGTTGGAGTAGAGTGAGCTCGATAGTGTGCAGTGTTGGAGTAGAGTGAGCTCGATAGTGTGCTGTGTTGGAGTAGAGTGAGCTCGATAGTGTGCTGTGTTGGAGTAGAGTGAGCTCGATAGTGTGCAGTGTTGGAGTAGAGTGAGCTCGATAGTGTGCATGTGTTGGAGTAGAGTGAGCTCGATAGTGTGCAGTGTTGGAGTAGAGTGAGCTCGATAGTGTGCTGTGTTGGAGTAGAGTGAGCTCGATAGTGTGCTGTGTTGGAGTAGAGTGAGCTCGATAGTGTGCAGTGTTGGAGTAGAGTGAGCTCGATAGTGTGCTGTGTTGGAGTAGAGTGAGCTCGATAGTGTGCAGTGTTGGAGTAGAGTGAGCTCGATAGTGTGCAGTGTTGGAGTAGAGTGAGCTCGATAGTGTGCATGTGTTGGAGTAGAGTGAGCTCGATAGTGTGCAGTGTTGGAGTAGAGTGAGCTCGATAGTGTGCAGTGTTGGAGTAGAGTGAGCTCGATAGTGTGCAGTGTTGGAGTAGAGTGAGCTCGATAGTGTGCAGTGTTGGAGTAGAGTGAGCTCGATAGTGTGCAGTGTTGGAGTAGAGTGAGCTCGATAGTGTGCAGTGTTGGAGTAGAGTGAGCTCGATAGTGTGCAGTGTTGGAGTAGAGTGAGCTCGATAGTGTGCAGTGTTGGAGTAGAGTGAGCTCGATAGTGTGCAGTGTTGGAGTAGAGTGAGCTCGATAGTGTGCAGTGTTGGAGTAGAGTGAGCTCGATAGTGTGCAGTGTTGGAGTAGAGTGAGCTCGATAGTGTGCAGTGTTGGAGTAGAGTGAGCTCGATAGTGTGCAGTGTTGGAGTAGAGTGAGCTCGATAGTGTGCAGTGTTGGAGTAGAGTGAGCTCGATAGTGTGCATGTGTTGGAGTAGAGTGAGCTCGATAGTGTGCAGTGTTGGAGTAGAGTGAGCTCGATAGTGTGCAGTGTTGGAGTAGAGTGAGCTCGATAGTGTGCAGTGTTGGAGTAGAGTGAGCTCGATAGTGTGCTAGTGTTGGAGTAGAGTGAGCTCGATAGTGTGCAGTGTTGGAGTAGAGTGAGCTCGATAGTGTGCAGTGTTGGAGTAGAGTGAGCTCGATAGTGTGCAGTGTTGGAGTAGAGTGAGCTCGATAGTGTGCAGTGTTGGAGTAGAGTGAGCTCGATAGTGTGCAGTGTTGGAGTAGAGTGAGCTCGATAGTGTGCAGTGTTGGAGTAGAGTGAGCTCGATAGTGTGCAGTGTTGGAGTAGAGTGAGCTCGATAGTGTGCAGTGTTGGAGTAGAGTGAGCTCGATAGTGTGCAGTGTTGGAGTAGAGTGAGCTCGATAGTGTGCAGTGTTGGAGTAGAGTGAGCTCGATAGTGTGCAGTGTTGGAGTAGAGTGAGCTCGATAGTGTGCAGTGTTGGAGTAGAGTGAGCTCGATAGTGTGCAGTGTTGGAGTAGAGTGAGCTCGATAGTGTGCAGTGTTGGAGTAGAGTGAGCTCGATAGTGTGCAGTGTTGGAGTAGAGTGAGCTCGATAGTGTGCAGTGTTGGAGTAGAGTGAGCTCGATAGTGTGCAGTGTTGGAGTAGAGTGAGCTCGATAGTGTGCAGTGTTGGAGTAGAGTGAGCTCGATAGTGTGCAGTGTTGGAGTAGAGTGAGCTCGATAGTGTGCAGTGTTGGAGTAGAGTGAGCTCGATAGTGTGCAGTGTTGGAGTAGAGTGAGCTCGATAGTGTGCAGTGTTGGAGTAGAGTGAGCTCGATAGTGTGCAGTGTTGGAGTAGAGTGAGCTCGATAGTGTGCAGTGTTGGAGTAGAGTGAGCTCGATAGTGTGCAGTGTTGGAGTAGAGTGAGCTCGATAGTGTGCAGTGTTGGAGTAGAGTGAGCTCGATAGTGTGCAGTGTTGGAGTAGAGTGAGCTCGATAGTGTGCAGTGTTGGAGTAGAGTGAGCTCGATAGTGTGCAGTGTTGGAGTAGAGTGAGCTCGATAGTGTGCAGTGTTGGAGTAGAGTGAGCTCGATAGTGTGCAGTGTTGGAGTAGAGTGAGCTCGATAGTGTGCAGTGTTGGAGTAGAGTGAGCTCGATAGTGTGCAGTGTTGGAGTAGAGTGAGCTCGATAGTGTGCAGTGTTGGAGTAGAGTGAGCTCGATAGTGTGCAGTGTTGGAGTAGAGTGAGCTCGATAGTGTGCAGTGTTGGAGTAGAGTGAGCTCGATAGTGTGCAGTGTTGGAGTAGAGTGAGCTCGATAGTGTGCAGTGTTGGAGTAGAGTGAGCTCGATAGTGTGCAGTGTTGGAGTAGAGTGAGCTCGATAGTGTGCAGTGTTGGAGTAGAGTGAGCTCGATAGTGTGCAGTGTTGGAGTAGAGTGAGCTCGATAGTGTGCAGTGTTGGAGTAGAGTGAGCTCGATAGTGTGCAGTGTTGGAGTAGAGTGAGCTCGATAGTGTGCAGTGTTGGAGTAGAGTGAGCTCGATAGTGTGCAGTGTTGGAGTAGAGTGAGCTCGATAGTGTGCAGTGTTGGAGTAGAGTGAGCTCGATAGTGTGCAGTGTTGGAGTAGAGTGAGCTCGATAGTGTGCAGTGTTGGAGTAGAGTGAGCTCGATAGTGTGCAGTGTTGGAGTAGAGTGAGCTCGATAGTGTGCAGTGTTGGAGTAGAGTGAGCTCGATAGTGTGCAGTGTTGGAGTAGAGTGAGCTCGATAGTGTGCAGTGTTGGAGTAGAGTGAGCTCGATAGTGTGCAGTGTTGGAGTAGAGTGAGCTCGATAGTGTGCAGTGTTGGAGTAGAGTGAGCTCGATAGTGTGCAGTGTTGGAGTAGAGTGAGCTCGATAGTGTGCAGTGTTGGAGTAGAGTGAGCTCGATAGTGTGCAGTGTTGGAGTAGAGTGAGCTCGATAGTGTGCAGTGTTGGAGTAGAGTGAGCTCGATAGTGTGCAGTGTTGGAGTAGAGTGAGCTCGATAGTGTGCAGTGTTGGAGTAGAGTGAGCTCGATAGTGTGCAGTGTTGGAGTAGAGTGAGCTCGATAGTGTGCAGTGTTGGAGTAGAGTGAGCTCGATAGTGTGCAGTGTTGGAGTAGAGTGAGCTCGATAGTGTGCAGTGTTGGAGTAGAGTGAGCTCGATAGTGTGCAGTGTTGGAGTAGAGTGAGCTCGATAGTGTGCAGTGTTGGAGTAGAGTGAGCTCGATAGTGTGCAGTGTTGGAGTAGAGTGAGCTCGATAGTGTGCAGTGTTGGAGTAGAGTGAGCTCGATAGTGTGCAGTGTTGGAGTAGAGTGAGCTCGATAGTGTGCAGTGTTGGAGTAGAGTGAGCTCGATAGTGTGCAGTGTTGGAGTAGAGTGAGCTCGATAGTGTGCAGTGTTGGAGTAGAGTGAGCTCGATAGTGTGCAGTGTTGGAGTAGAGTGAGCTCGATAGTGTGCAGTGTTGGAGTAGAGTGAGCTCGATAGTGTGCAGTGTTGGAGTAGAGTGAGCTCGATAGTGTGCAGTGTTGGAGTAGAGTGAGCTCGATAGTGTGCAGTGTTGGAGTAGAGTGAGCTCGATAGTGTGCAGTGTTGGAGTAGAGTGAGCTCGATAGTGTGCAGTGTTGGAGTAGAGTGAGCTCGATAGTGTGCAGTGTTGGAGTAGAGTGAGCTCGATAGTGTGCAGTGTTGGAGTAGAGTGAGCTCGATAGTGTGCAGTGTTGGAGTAGAGTGAGCTCGATAGTGTGCTGTGTTGGAGTAGAGTGAGCTCGATAGTGTGCAGTGTTGGAGTAGAGTGAGCTCGATAGTGTGCAGTGTTGGAGTAGAGTGAGCTCGATAGTGTGCATGTGTTGGAGTAGAGTGAGCTCGATAGTGTGCAGTGTTGGAGTAGAGTGAGCTCGATAGTGTGCAGTGTTGGAGTAGAGTGAGCTCGATAGTGTGCAGTGTTGGAGTAGAGTGAGCTCGATAGTGTGCAGTGTTGGAGTAGAGTGAGCTCGATAGTGTGCAGTGTTGGAGTAGAGTGAGCTCGATAGTGTGCAGTGTTGGAGTAGAGTGAGCTCGATAGTGTGCAGTGTTGGAGTAGAGTGAGCTCGATAGTGTGCAGTGTTGGAGTAGAGTGAGCTCGATAGTGTGCAGTGTTGGAGTAGAGTGAGCTCGATAGTGTGCAGTGTTGGAGTAGAGTGAGCTCGATAGTGTGCAGTGTTGGAGTAGAGTGAGCTCGATAGTGTGCAGTGTTGGAGTAGAGTGAGCTCGATAGTGTGCAGTGTTGGAGTAGAGTGAGCTCGATAGTGTGCAGTGTTTGGAGTTAGAGTGAGCTCGATAGTGTGCAGTGTTGGAGTAGAGTGAGCTCGATAGTGTGCAGTGTTGGAGTAGAGTGAGCTCGATAGTGTGCAGTGTTGGAGTAGAGTGAGCTCGATAGTGTGCAGTGTTGGAGTAGAGTGAGCTCGATAGTGTGCAGTGTTGGAGTAGAGTGAGCTCGATAGTGTGCAGTGTTGGAGTAGAGTGAGCTCGATAGTGTGCAGTGTTGGAGTAGAGTGAGCTCGATAGTGTGCAGTGTTGGAGTAGAGTGAGCTCGATAGTGTGCAGTGTTGGAGTAGAGTGAGCTCGATAGTGTGCAGTGTTGGAGTAGAGTGAGCTCGATAGTGTGCAGTGTTGGAGTAGAGGTGAGCTCGATAGTGTGCTAGTGTTGGAGTAGAGTGAGCTCGATAGTGTGCAGTGTTGGAGTAGAGTGAGCTCGATAGTGTGCAGTGTTGGAGTAGAGTGAGCTCGATAGTGTGCAGTGTTGGAGTAGAGTGAGCTCGATAGTGTGCAGTGTTGGCGTAGAGTGAGCTCGATAGTGTGCAGTGTTTGGAGTAGAGTGAGCTCGATAGTGTGCAGTGTGTGGAGTAGGAGTGAGCTCGATAGTGTGCAGTGTTGGAGTAGAGTGAGCTCGATAGTGTGCAGTGTTGGAGTAGAGTGAGCTCGATAGTGTGCCAGTGTTGGAGTAGAGTGAGCTCGATAGTGTGCAGTGTTGGAGTAGAGTGAGCTCGATAGTGTGCAGTGTTGGAAGTAGAGTGAGCTCGATAGTGTGCAGTGTTGGAGTAGAGTGAGCTCGATAGTGTGCAGTGTTGGAGTAGAGTGAGCTCGATAGTGTGCAGTGTTTGGAGTAGAGTGAGCTCGATAGTGTGCAGTGTTGGAGTAGAGTGAGCTCGATAGTGTGCAGTGTTGGAGTAGAGTGAGCTCGATAGTGGTGCAGTGTTGGAGTAGAGTGAGCTCGATAGTGGTGCAGTGTTGGAGTAGAGTGAGCTCGATAGTGTGCAGTGTTGGAGTAGAGTGAGCTCGATAGTGTGCAGTGTTGGAGTAGAGTGAGCTCGATAGGTGTGCAGTGTTGGAGTAGAGTGAGCTCGATAGTGTGCAGTGTTGGAGTAGAGTGAGCTCGATAGTGTGCTGTGTTGGAGTAGAGTGAGCTCGATAGTGTGCAGTGTTGGAGTAGAGTGAGCTCGATAGTGTGCAGTGTTGGAGTAGAGTGAGCTCGATAGTGTGCAGTGTTGGAGTAGAGTGAGCTCGATAGTGTGCAGTGTTGGAGTAGAGTGAGCTCGATAGTGTGCAGTGTTGGAGTAGAGTGAGCTCGATAGTGTGCAGTGTTTGGAGTAGAGTGAGCTCGATAGTGTGCAGTGTTGGAGTAGAGTGAGCTCGATAGTGTGCAGTGTTGGAGTAGAGTGAGCTCGATAGTGTGCAGTGTTGGAGTAGAGTGAGCTCGATAGTGTGCAGTGTTGGAGTAGAGTGAGCTCGATAGTGTGCAGTGTTGGAGTAGAGTGAGCTCGATAGTGTGCAGTGTTGGAGTAGAGTGAGCTCGATAGTGTGCAGTGTTGGAGTAGAGTGAGCTCGATAGTGTGCAGTGTTGGAGTAGAGTGAGCTCGATAGTGTGCAGTGTTGGAGTAGAGTGAGCTCGATAGTGTGCAGTGTTGGAGTAGAGTGAGCTCGATAGTGTGCAGTGTTGGAGTAGAGTGAGCTCGATAGTGTGCAGTGTTGGAGTAGAGTGAGCTCGATAGTGTGCAGTGTTGGAGTAGAGTGAGCTCGATAGTGTGCAGTGTTGGAGTAGAGTGAGCTCGATAGTGTGCAGTGTTGGAGTAGAGTGAGCTCGATAGTGTGCAGTGTTGGAGTAGAGTGAGCTCGATAGTGTGCTAGTGTTGGAGTAGAGTGAGCTCGATAGTGTGCAGTGTTGGAGTAGAGTGAGCTCGATAGTGTGCAGTGTTGGAGTAGAGTGAGCTCGATAGTGTGCAGTGTTGGAGTAAGTGAGCTCGATAGTGTGCAGTGTTGGAGTAGAGTGAGCTCGATAGTGTGCAGTGTTGGAGTAGAGTGAGCTCGATAGTGTGCAGTGTTGGAGTAGAGTGAGCTCGATAGTGTGCTAGTGTTGGAGTAGAGTGAGCTCGATAGTGTGCTGTGTTGGAGTAGAGTGAGCTCGATAGTGTGCAGTGTTGGAGTAGAGTGAGCTCGATAGTGTGCAGTGTTGGAGTAGAGTGAGCTCGATAGTGTGCAGTGTTGGAGTAGAGTGAGCTCGATAGTGTGCAGTGTTGGAGTAGAGTGAGCTCGATAGTGTGCAGTGTTGGAGTAGAGTGAGCTCGATAGTGTGCAGTGTTGGAGTAGAGTGAGCTCGATAGTGTGCATGTGTTGGAGTAGAGTGAGCTCGATAGTGTGCAGTGTTGGAGTAGAGTGAGCTCGATAGTGTGCAGTGTTGGAGTAGAGTGAGCTCGATAGTGTGCAGTGTTGGAGTAGAGTGAGCTCGATAGTGTGGTGTTGGAGTAGAGTGAGCTCGATAGTGTGCAGTGTTGGAGTAGAGTGAGCTCGATAGTGTGCAGTGTTGGAGTAGAGTGAGCTCGATAGTGTGCAGTGTTGGAGTAGAGTGAGCTCGATAGTGTGCAGTGTTGGAGTAGAGTGAGCTCGATAGTGTGCAGTGTTGGAGTAGAGTGAGCTCGATAGTGTGCAGTGTTGGAGTAGAGTGAGCTCGATAGTGTGCAGTGTTGGAGTAGAGTGAGCTCGATAGTGTGCATGTGTTGGAGTAGAGTGAGCTCGATAGTGTGCAGTGTTGGAGTAGAGTGAGCTCGATAGTGTGCATGTGTTGGAGTAGAGTGAGCTCGATAGTGTGCAGTGTTGGAGTAGAGTGAGCTCGATAGTGTGCAGTGTTGGAGTAGAGTGAGCTCGATAGTGTGCAGTGTTGGAGTAGAGTGAGCTCGATAGTGTGCAGTGTTGGAGTAGAGTGAGCTCGATAGTGTGCAGTGTTGGAGTAGAGTGAGCGATAGTGTGCAGTGTTGGAGTAGAGTGAGCTCGATAGTGTGCAGTGTTGGAGTAGAGTGAGCTCGATAGTGTGCAGTGTTGGAGTAGAGTGAGCTCGATAGTGTGCAGTGTTGGAGTAGAGTGAGCTCGATAGTGTGCAGTGTTGGAGTAGAGTGAGCTCGATAGTGTGCAGTGTTGGAGTAGAGTGAGCTCGATAGTGTGCAGTGTTGGAGTAGAGTGAGCTCGATAGTGTGCAGTGTTGGAGTAGAGTGAGCTCGATAGTGTGCAGTGTTGGAGTAGAGTGAGCTCGATAGTGTGCAGTGTTGGAGTAGAGTGAGCTCGATAGTGTGCAGTGTTGGAGTAGAGTGAGCTCGATAGTGTGCAGTGTTGGAGTAGAGTGAGCTCGATAGTGTGCAGTGTTGGAGTAGAGTGAGCTCGATAGTGTGCAGTGTTGGAGTAGAGTGAGCTCGATAGTGTGCAGTGTTGGAGTAGAGTGAGCTCGATAGTGTGCAGTGTTGGAGTAGAGTGAGCTCGATAGTGTGCAGTGTTGGAGTAGAGTGAGCTCGATAGTGTGCAGTGTTGGAGTAGAGTGAGCTCGATAGTGTGCAGTGTTGGAGTAGAGTGAGCTCGATAGTGTGCAGTGTTGGAGTAGAGTGAGCTCGATAGTGTGCAGTGTTGGAGTAGAGTGAGCTCGATAGTGTGCAGTGTTGGAGTAGAGTGAGCTCGATAGTGTGCAGTGTTGGAGTAGAGTGAGCTCGATAGTGTGCAGTGTTGGAGTAGAGTGAGCTCGATAGTGTGCAGTGTTGGAGTAGAGTGAGCTCGATAGTGTGCAGTGTTGGAGTAGAGTGAGCTCGATAGTGTGCAGTGTTGGAGTAGAGTGAGCTCGATAGTGTGCAGTGTTGGAGTAGAGTGAGCTCGATAGTGTGCAGTGTTGGAGTAGAGTGAGCTCGATAGTGTGCAGTGTTGGAGTAGAGTGAGCTCGATAGTGTGCAGTGTTGGAGTAGAGTGAGCTCGATAGTGTGCAGTGTTGGAGTAGAGTGAGCTCGATAGTGTGCAGTGTTGGAGTAGAGTGAGCTCGATAGTGTGCAGTGTTGGAGTAGAGTGAGCTCGATAGTGTGCATGTGTTGGAGTAGAGTGAGCTCGATAGTGTGCAGTGTTGGAGTAGAGTGAGCTCGATAGTGTGCAGTGTTGGAGTAGAGTGAGCTCGATAGTGTGCAGTGTTGGAGTAGAGTGAGCTCGATAGTGTGCAGTGTTGGAGTAGAGTGAGCTCGATAGTGTGCAGTGTTGGAGTAGAGTGAGCTCGATAGTGTGCAGTGTTGGAGTAGAGTGAGCTCGATAGTGTGCAGTGTTGGAGTAGAGTGAGCTCGATAGTGTGCAGTGTTGGAGTAGAGTGAGCTCGATAGTGTGCAGTGTTGGAGTAGAGTGAGCTCGATAGTGTGCAGTGTTGGAGTAGAGTGAGCTCGATAGTGTGCAGTGTTGGAGTAGAGTGAGCTCGATAGTGTGCAGTGTTGGAGTAGAGTAGCTCGATAGTGTGCAGTGTTGGAGTAGAGTGAGCTCGATAGTGTGCAGTGTTGGAGTAGAGTGAGCTCGATAGTGTGCAGTGTTGGAGTAGAGTGAGCTCGATAGTGTGCAGTGTTGGAGTAGAGTGAGCTCGATAGTGTGCAGTGTTGGAGTAGAGTGAGCTCGATAGTGTGCAGTGTTGGAGTAGAGTGAGCTCGATAGTGTGCAGTGTTGGAGTAGAGTGAGCTCGATAGTGTGCAGTGTTGGAGTAGAGTGAGCTCGATAGTGTGCAGTGTTGGAGTAGAGTGAGCTCGATAGTGTGCAGTGTTGGAGTAGAGTGAGCTCGATAGTGTGCAGTGTTGGAGTAGAGTGAGCTCGATAGTGTGCAGTGTTGGAGTAGAGTGAGCTCGATAGTGTGCAGTGTTGGAGTAGAGTGAGCTCGATAGTGTGCAGTGTTGGAGTAGAGTGAGCTCGATAGTGTGCAGTGTTGGAGTAGAGTGAGCTCGATAGTGTGCAGTGTTGGAGTAGAGTGAGCTCGATAGTGTGCAGTGTTGGAGTAGAGTGAGCTCGATAGTGTGCAGTGTTGGAGTAGAGTGAGCTCGATAGTGTGCAGTGTTGGAGTAGAGTGAGCTCGATAGTGTGCAGTGTTGGAGTAGAGTGAGCTCGATAGTGTGCAGTGTTGGAGTAGAGTGAGCTCGATAGTGTGCAGTGTTGGAGTAGAGTGAGCTCGATAGTGTGCAGTGTTGGAGTAGAGTGAGCTCGATAGTGTGCAGTGTTGGAGTAGAGTGAGCTCGATAGTGTGCAGTGTTGGAGTAGAGTGAGCTCGATAGTGTGCAGTGTTGGAGTAGAGTGAGCTCGATAGTGTGCAGTGTTGGAGTAGAGTGAGCTCGATAGTGTGCAGTGTTGGAGTAGAGTGAGCTCGATAGTGTGCAGTGTTGGAGTAGAGTGAGCTCGATAGTGTGCAGTGTTGGAGTAGAGTGAGCTCGATAGTGTGCAGTGTTGGAGTAGAGTGAGCTCGATAGTGTGCAGTGTTGGAGTAGAGTGAGCTCGATAGTGTGCAGTGTTGGAGTAGAGTGAGCTCGATAGTGTGCAGTGTTGGAGTAGAGTGAGCTCGATAGTGTGCAGTGTTGGAGTAGAGTGAGCTCGATAGTGTGCAGTGTTGGAGTAGAGTGAGCTCGATAGTGTGCAGTGTTGGAGTAGAGTGAGCTCGATAGTGTGCAGTGTTGGAGTAGAGTGAGCTCGATAGTGTGCAGTGTTGGAGTAGAGTGAGCTCGATAGTGTGCAGTGTTGGAGTAGAGTGAGCTCGATAGTGTGCAGTGTTGGAGTAGAGTGAGCTCGATAGTGTGCAGTGTTGGAGTAGAGTGAGCTCGATAGTGTGCAGTGTTGGAGTAGAGTGAGCTCGATAGTGTGCAGTGTTGGAGTAGAGTGAGCTCGATAGTGTGCAGTGTTGGAGTAGAGTGAGCTCGATAGTGTGCAGTGTTGGAGTAGAGTGAGCTCGATAGTGTGCAGTGTTGGAGTAGAGTGAGCTCGATAGTGTGCAGTGTTGGAGTAGAGTGAGCTCGATAGTGTGCAGTGTTGGAGTAGAGTGAGCTCGATAGTGTGCAGTGTTGGAGTAGAGTGAGCTCGATAGTGTGCAGTGTTGGAGTAGAGTGAGCTCGATAGTGTGCAGTGTTGGAGTAGAGTGAGCTCGATAGTGTGCAGTGTTGGAGTAGAGTGAGCTCGATAGTGTGCAGTGTTGGAGTAGAGTGAGCTCGATAGTGTGCAGTGTTGGAGTAGAGTGAGCTCGATAGTGTGCAGTGTTGGAGTAGAGTGAGCTCGATAGTGTGCAGTGTTGGAGTAGAGTGAGCTCGATAGTGTGCAGTGTTGGAGTAGAGTGAGCTCGATAGTGTGCAGTGTTGGAGTAGAGTGAGCTCGATAGTGTGCAGTGTTGGAGTAGAGTGAGCTCGATAGTGTGCAGTGTTGGAGTAGAGTGAGCTCGATAGTGTGCAGTGTTGGAGTAGAGTGAGCTCGATAGTGTGCAGTGTTGGAGTAGAGTGAGCTCGATAGTGTGCAGTGTTGGAGTAGAGTGAGCTCGATAGTGTGCAGTGTTGGAGTAGAGTGAGCTCGATAGTGTGCAGTGTTGGAGTAGAGTGAGCTCGATAGTGTGCAGTGTTGGAGTAGAGTGAGCTCGATAGTGTGCAGTGTTGGAGTAGAGTGAGCTCGATAGTGTGCAGTGTTGGAGTAGAGTGAGCTCGATAGTGTGCAGTGTTGGAGTAGAGTGAGCTCGATAGTGTGCAGTGTTGGAGTAGAGTGAGCTCGATAGTGTGCAGTGTTGGAGTAGAGTGAGCTCGATAGTGTGCAGTGTTGGAGTAGAGTGAGCTCGATAGTGTGCAGTGTTGGAGTAGAGTGAGCTCGATAGTGTGCAGTGTTGGAGTAGAGTGAGCTCGATAGTGTGCAGTGTTGGAGTAGAGTGAGCTCGATAGTGTGCAGTGTTGGAGTAGAGTGAGCTCGATAGTGTGCAGTGTTGGAGTAGAGTGAGCTCGATAGTGTGCAGTGTTGGAGTAGAGTGAGCTCGATAGTGTGCAGTGTTGGAGTAGAGTGAGCTCGATAGTGTGCAGTGTTGGAGTAGAGTGAGCTCGATAGTGTGCAGTGTTGGAGTAGAGTGAGCTCGATAGTGTGCAGTGTTGGAGTAGAGTGAGCTCGATAGTGTGCAGTGTTGGAGTAGAGTGAGCTCGATAGTGTGCAGTGTTGGAGTAGAGTGAGCTCGATAGTGTGCTGTGTTGGAGTAGAGTGAGCTCGATAGTGTGCTGTGTTGGAGTAGAGTGAGCTCGATAGTGTGCAGTGTTGGAGTAGAGTGAGCTCGATAGTGTGCAGTGTTGGAGTAGAGTGAGCTCGATAGTGTGCAGTGTTGGAGTAGAGTGAGCTCGATAGTGTGCAGTGTTGGAGTAGAGTGAGCTCGATAGTGTGCAGTGTTGGAGTAGAGTGAGCTCGATAGTGTGCAGTGTTGGAGTAGAGTGAGCTCGATAGTGTGCAGTGTTGGAGTAGAGTGAGCTCGATAGTGTGCAGTGTTGGAGTAGAGTGAGCTCGATAGTGTGCAGTGTTGGAGTAGAGTGAGCTCGATAGTGTGCAGTGTTGGAGTAGAGTGAGCTCGATAGTGTGCAGTGTTGGAGTAGAGTGAGCTCGATAGTGTGCAGTGTTGGAGTAGAGTGAGCTCGATAGTGTGCAGTGTTGGAGTAGAGTGAGCTCGATAGTGTGCAGTGTTGGAGTAGAGTGAGCTCGATAGTGTGCAGTGTTGGAGTAGAGTGAGCTCGATAGTGTGCAGTGTTGGAGTAGAGTGAGCTCGATAGTGTGCAGTGTTGGAGTAGAGTGAGCTCGATAGTGTGCAGTGTTGGAGTAGAGTGAGCTCGATAGTGTGCAGTGTTGGAGTAGAGTGAGCTCGATAGTGTGCAGTGTTGGAGTAGAGTGAGCTCGATAGTGTGCAGTGTTGGAGTAGAGTGAGCTCGATAGTGTGCAGTGTTGGAGTAGAGTGAGCTCGATAGTGTGCAGTGTTGGAGTAGAGTGAGCTCGATAGTGTGCAGTGTTGGAGTAGAGTGAGCTCGATAGTGTGCAGTGTTGGAGTAGAGTGAGCTCGATAGTGTGCAGTGTTGGAGTAGAGTGAGCTCGATAGTGTGCAGTGTTGGAGTAGAGTGAGCTCGATAGTGTGCAGTGTTGGAGTAGAGTGAGCTCGATAGTGTGCAGTGTTGGAGTAGAGTGAGCTCGATAGTGTGCAGTGTTGGAGTAGAGTGAGCTCGATAGTGTGCAGTGTTGGAGTAGAGTGAGCTCGATAGTGTGCAGTGTTGGAGTAGAGTGAGCTCGATAGTGTGCAGTGTTGGAGTAGAGTGAGCTCGATAGTGTGCAGTGTTGGAGTAGAGTGAGCTCGATAGTGTGCAGTGTTGGAGTAGAGTGAGCTCGATAGTGTGCAGTGTTGGAGTAGAGTGAGCTCGATAGTGTGCAGTGTTGGAGTAGAGTGAGCTCGATAGTGTGCAGTGTTGGAGTAGAGTGAGCTCGATAGTGTGCAGTGTTGGAGTAGAGTGAGCTCGATAGTGTGCAGTGTTGGAGTAGAGTGAGCTCGATAGTGTGCAGTGTTGGAGTAGAGTGAGCTCGATAGTGTGCAGTGTTGGAGTAGAGTGAGCTCGATAGTGTGCAGTGTTGGAGTAGAGTGAGCTCGATAGTGTGCAGTGTTGGAGTAGAGTGAGCTCGATAGTGTGCAGTGTTGGAGTAGAGTGAGCTCGATAGTGTGCAGTGTTGGAGTAGAGTGAGCTCGATAGTGTGCAGTGTTGGAGTAGAGTGAGCTCGATAGTGTGCAGTGTTGGAGTAGAGTGAGCTCGATAGTGTGCAGTGTTGGAGTAGAGTGAGCTCGATAGTGTGCAGTGTTGGAGTAGAGTGAGCTCGATAGTGTGCAGTGTTGGAGTAGAGTGAGCTCGATAGTGTGCAGTGTTGGAGTAGAGTGAGCTCGATAGTGTGCAGTGTTGGAGTAGAGTGAGCTCGATAGTGTGCAGTGTTGGAGTAGAGTGAGCTCGATAGTGTGCAGTGTTGGAGTAGAGTGAGCTCGATAGTGTGCAGTGTTGGAGTAGAGTGAGCTCGATAGTGTGCAGTGTTGGAGTAGAGTGAGCTCGATAGTGTGCAGTGTTGGAGTAGAGTGAGCTCGATAGTGTGCAGTGTTGGAGTAGAGTGAGCTCGATAGTGTGCAGTGTTGGAGTAGAGTGAGCTCGATAGTGTGCAGTGTTGGAGTAGAGTGAGCTCGATAGTGTGCAGTGTTGGAGTAGAGTGAGCTCGATAGTGTGCAGTGTTGGAGTAGAGTGAGCTCGATAGTGTGCAGTGTTGGAGTAGAGTGAGCTCGATAGTGTGCAGTGTTGGAGTAGAGTGAGCTCGATAGTGTGCAGTGTTGGAGTAGAGTGAGCTCGATAGTGTGCAGTGTTGGAGTAGAGTGAGCTCGATAGTGTGCAGTGTTGGAGTAGAGTGAGCTCGATAGTGTGCAGTGTTGGAGTAGAGTGAGCTCGATAGTGTGCAGTGTTGGAGTAGAGTGAGCTCGATAGTGTGCAGTGTTGGAGTAGAGTGAGCTCGATAGTGTGCAGTGTTGGAGTAGAGTGAGCTCGATAGTGTGCAGTGTTGGAGTAGAGTGAGCTCGATAGTGTGCAGTGTTGGAGTAGAGTGAGCTCGATAGTGTGCAGTGTTGGAGTAGAGTGAGCTCGATAGTGTGCAGTGTTGGAGTAGAGTGAGCTCGATAGTGTGCAGTGTTGGAGTAGAGTGAGCTCGATAGTGTGCAGTGTTGGAGTAGAGTGAGCTCGATAGTGTGCAGTGTTGGAGTAGAGTGAGCTCGATAGTGTGCAGTGTTGGAGTAGAGTGAGCTCGATAGTGTGCAGTGTTGGAGTAGAGTGAGCTCGATAGTGTGCAGTGTTGGAGTAGAGTGAGCTCGATAGTGTGCAGTGTTGGAGTAGAGTGAGCTCGATAGTGTGCAGTGTTGGAGTAGAGTGAGCTCGATAGTGTGCAGTGTTGGAGTAGAGTGAGCTCGATAGTGTGCAGTGTTGGAGTAGAGTGAGCTCGATAGTGTGCAGTGTTGGAGTAGAGTGAGCTCGATAGTGTGCAGTGTTGGAGTAGAGTGAGCTCGATAGTGTGCAGTGTTGGAGTAGAGTGAGCTCGATAGTGTGCAGTGTTGGAGTAGAGTGAGCTCGATAGTGTGCAGTGTTGGAGTAGAGTGAGCTCGATAGTGTGCAGTGTTGGAGTAGAGTGAGCTCGATAGTGTGCAGTGTTGGAGTAGAGTGAGCTCGATAGTGTGCAGTGTTGGAGTAGAGTGAGCTCGATAGTGTGCAGTGTTGGAGTAGAGTGAGCTCGATAGTGTGCAGTGTTGGAGTAGAGTGAGCTCGATAGTGTGCAGTGTTGGAGTAGAGTGAGCTCGATAGTGTGCAGTGTTGGAGTAGAGTGAGCTCGATAGTGTGCAGTGTTGGAGTAGAGTGAGCTCGATAGTGTGCAGTGTTGGAGTAGAGTGAGCTCGATAGTGTGCAGTGTTGGAGTAGAGTGAGCTCGATAGTGTGCAGTGTTGGAGTAGAGTGAGCTCGATAGTGTGCAGTGTTGGAGTAGAGTGAGCTCGATAGTGTGCAGTGTTGGAGTAGAGTGAGCTCGATAGTGTGCAGTGTTGGAGTAGAGTGAGCTCGATAGTGTGCAGTGTTGGAGTAGAGTGAGCTCGATAGTGTGCAGTGTTGGAGTAGAGTGAGCTCGATAGTGTGCAGTGTTGGAGTAGAGTGAGCTCGATAGTGTGCAGTGTTGGAGTAGAGTGAGCTCGATAGTGTGCAGTGTTGGAGTAGAGTGAGCTCGATAGTGTGCAGTGTTGGAGTAGAGTGAGCTCGATAGTGTGCAGTGTTGGAGTAGAGTGAGCTCGATAGTGTGCAGTGTTGGAGTAGAGTGAGCTCGATAGTGTGCAGTGTTGGAGTAGAGTGAGCTCGATAGTGTGCAGTGTTGGAGTAGAGTGAGCTCGATAGTGTGCAGTGTTGGAGTAGAGTGAGCTCGATAGTGTGCAGTGTTGGAGTAGAGTGAGCTCGATAGTGTGCAGTGTTGGAGTAGAGTGAGCTCGATAGTGTGCAGTGTTGGAGTAGAGTGAGCTCGATAGTGTGCAGTGTTGGAGTAGAGTGAGCTCGATAGTGTGCAGTGTTGGAGTAGAGTGAGCTCGATAGTGTGCATGTGTTGGAGTAGAGTGAGCTCGATAGTGTGCAGTGTTGGAGTAGAGTGAGCTCGATAGTGTGCAGTGTTGGAGTAGAGTGAGCTCGATAGTGTGCAGTGTTGGAGTAGAGTGAGCTCGATAGTGTGCTGTGTTGGAGTAGAGTGAGCTCGATAGTGTGCAGTGTTGGAGTAGAGTGAGCTCGATAGTGTGCAGTGTTGGAGTAGAGTGAGCTCGATAGTGTGCATGTGTTGGAGTAGAGTGAGCTCGATAGTGTGCAGTGTTGGAGTAGAGTGAGCTCGATAGTGTGCAGTGTTGGAGTAGAGTGAGCTCGATAGTGTGCAGTGTTGGAGTAGAGTGAGCTCGATAGTGTGCAGTGTTGGAGTAGAGTGAGCTCGATAGTGTGCAGTGTTGGAGTAGAGTGAGCTCGATAGTGTGCAGTGTTGGAGTAGAGTGAGCTCGATAGTGTGCAGTGTTGGAGTAGAGTGAGCTCGATAGTGTGCAGTGTTGGAGTAGAGTGAGCTCGATAGTGTGCAGTGTTGGAGTAGAGTGAGCTCGATAGTGTGCAGTGTTGGAGTAGAGTGAGCTCGATAGTGTGCAGTGTTGGAGTAGAGTGAGCTCGATAGTGTGCAGTGTTGGAGTAGAGTGAGCTCGATAGTGTGCAGTGTTGGAGTAGAGTGAGCTCGATAGTGTGCAGTGTTGGAGTAGAGTGAGCTCGATAGTGTGCAGTGTTGGAGTAGAGTGAGCTCGATAGTGTGCAGTGTTGGAGTAGAGTGAGCTCGATAGTGTGCAGTGTTGGAGTAGAGTGAGCTCGATAGTGTGCAGTGTTGGAGTAGAGTGAGCTCGATAGTGTGCAGTGTTGGAGTAGAGTGAGCTCGATAGTGTGCAGTGTTGGAGTAGAGTGAGCTCGATAGTGTGCAGTGTTGGAGTAGAGTGAGCTCGATAGTGTGCAGTGTTGGAGTAGAGTGAGCTCGATAGTGTGCAGTGTTGGAGTAGAGTGAGCTCGATAGTGTGCAGTGTTGGAGTAGAGTGAGCTCGATAGTGTGCAGTGTTGGAGTAGAGTGAGCTCGATAGTGTGCAGTGTTGGAGTAGAGTGAGCTCGATAGTGTGCAGTGTTGGAGTAGAGTGAGCTCGATAGTGTGCAGTGTTGGAGTAGAGTGAGCTCGATAGTGTGCAGTGTTGGAGTAGAGTGAGCTCGATAGTGTGCAGTGTTGGAGTAGAGTGAGCTCGATAGTGTGCAGTGTTGGAGTAGAGTGAGCTCGATAGTGTGCAGTGTTGGAGTAGAGTGAGCTCGATAGTGTGCAGTGTTGGAGTAGAGTGAGCTCGATAGTGTGCAGTGTTGGAGTAGAGTGAGCTCGATAGTGTGCAGTGTTGGAGTAGAGTGAGCTCGATAGTGTGCAGTGTTGGAGTAGAGTGAGCTCGATAGTGTGCAGTGTTGGAGTAGAGTGAGCTCGATAGTGTGCAGTGTTGGAGTAGAGTGAGCTCGATAGTGTGCAGTGTTGGAGTAGAGTGAGCTCGATAGTGTGCAGTGTTGGAGTAGAGTGAGCTCGATAGTGTGCAGTGTTGGAGTAGAGTGAGCTCGATAGTGTGCAGTGTTGGAGTAGAGTGAGCTCGATAGTGTGCAGTGTTGGAGTAGAGTGAGCTCGATAGTGTGCAGTGTTGGAGTAGAGTGAGCTCGATAGTGTGCAGTGTTGGAGTAGAGTGAGCTCGATAGTGTGCAGTGTTGGAGTAGAGTGAGCTCGATAGTGTGCAGTGTTGGAGTAGAGTGAGCTCGATAGTGTGCAGTGTTGGAGTAGAGTGAGCTCGATAGTGTGCAGTGTTGGAGTAGAGTGAGCTCGATAGTGTGCAGTGTTGGAGTAGAGTGAGCTCGATAGTGTGCAGTGTTGGAGTAGAGTGAGCTCGATAGTGTGCAGTGTTGGAGTAGAGTGAGCTCGATAGTGTGCAGTGTTGGAGTAGAGTGAGCTCGATAGTGTGCAGTGTTGGAGTAGAGTGAGCTCGATAGTGTGCAGTGTTGGAGTAGAGTGAGCTCGATAGTGTGCAGTGTTGGAGTAGAGTGAGCTCGATAGTGTGCAGTGTTGGAGTAGAGTGAGCTCGATAGTGTGCAGTGTTGGAGTAGAGTGAGCTCGATAGTGTGCAGTGTTGGAGTAGAGTGAGCTCGATAGTGTGCAGTGTTGGAGTAGAGTGAGCTCGATAGTGTGCAGTGTTGGAGTAGAGTGAGCTCGATAGTGTGCTGTGTTGGAGTAGAGTGAGCTCGATAGTGTGCAGTGTTGGAGTAGAGTGAGCTCGATAGTGTGCAGTGTT
Organism: Macrostomum cliftonense; assembly: GCA_950096795.1. Taxonomy (NCBI): domain Eukaryota; kingdom Metazoa; phylum Platyhelminthes; family Macrostomidae; genus Macrostomum; species Macrostomum cliftonense. The sequence goes on along the minus strand of CATNEM010000271.1, from coordinate 61,284 downwards.
GGAGTAGAGTGAGCTCGATAGTGTGCAGTGTTGGAGTAGAGTGAGCTCGATAGTGTGCAGTGTTGGAGTAGAGTGAGCTCGATAGTGTGCAGTGTTGGAGTAGAGTGAGCTCGATAGTGTGCAGTGTTGGAGTAGAGTGAGCTCGATAGTGTGCAGTGTTGGAGTAGAGTGAGCTCGATAGTGTGCTGTGTTGGAGTAGAGTGAGCTCGATAGTGTGCAGTGTTGGAGTAGAGTGAGCTCGATAGTGTGCAGTGTTGGAGTAGAGTGAGCTCGATAGTGTGCTGTGTTGGAGTAGAGTGAGCTCGATAGTGTGCAGTGTTGGAGTAGAGTGAGCTCGATAGTGTGCAGTGTTGGAGTAGAGTGAGCTCGATAGTGTGCTGTGTTGGAGTAGAGTGAGCTCGATAGTGTGCAGTGTTGGAGTAGAGTGAGCTCGATAGTGTGCTGTGTTGGAGTAGAGTGAGCTCGATAGTGTGCAGTGTTGGAGTAGAGTGAGCTCGATAGTGTGCTGTGTTGGAGTAGAGTGAGCTCGATAGTGTGCAGTGTTGGAGTAGAGTGAGCTCGATAGTGTGCAGTGTTGGAGTAGAGTGAGCTCGATAGTGTGCAGTGTTGGAGTAGAGTGAGCTCGATAGTGTGCAGTGTTGGAGTAGAGTGAGCTCGATAGTGTGCAGTGTTGGAGTAGAGTGAGCTCGATAGTGTGCAGTGTTGGAGTAGAGTGAGCTCGATAGTGTGCAGTGTTGGAGTAGAGTTAGCTCGATAGTGTGCAGTGTTGGAGTAGAGTGAGCTCGATAGTGTGCAGTGTTGGAGTAGAGTGAGCTCGATAGTGTGCAGTGTTGGAGTAGAGTTAGCTCGATAGTGTGCTGTGTTGGAGTAGAGTGAGCTCGATAGTGTGCAGTGTTGGAGTAGAGTGAGCTCGATAGTGTGCAGTGTTGGAGTAGAGTGAGCTCGATAGTGTGCAGTGTTGGAGTAGAGTTAGCTCGATAGTGTGCAGTGTTGGAGTAGAGTGAGCTCGATAGTGTGCAGTGTTGGAGTAGAGTGAGCTCGATAGTGTGCAGTGTTGGAGTAGAGTGAGCTCGATAGTGTGCAGTGTTGGAGTAGAGTGAGCTCGATAGTGTGCTGTGTTGGAGTAGAGTGAGCTCGATAGTGTGCAGTGTTGGAGTAGAGTGAGCTCGATAGTGTGCAGTGTTGGAGTAGAGTGAGCTCGATAGTGTGCTGTGTTGGAGTAGAGTGAGCTCGATAGTGTGCAGTGTTGGAGTAGAGTGAGCTCGATAGTGTGCAGTGTTGGAGTAGAGTGAGCTCGATAGTGTGCTGTGTTGGAGTAGAGTGAGCTCGATAGTGTGCAGTGTTGGAGTAGAGTGAGCTCGATAGTGTGCTGTGTTGGAGTAGAGTGAGCTCGATAGTGTGCAGTGTTGGAGTAGAGTGAGCTCGATAGTGTGCTGTGTTGGAGTAGAGTGAGCTCGATAGTGTGCAGTGTTGGAGTAGAGTGAGCTCGATAGTGTGCAGTGTTGGAGTAGAGTGAGCTCGATAGTGTGCAGTGTTGGAGTAGAGTGAGCTCGATAGTGTGCAGTGTTGGAGTAGAGTGAGCTCGATAGTGTGCAGTGTTGGAGTAGAGTGAGCTCGATAGTGTGCTGTGTTGGAGTAGAGTGAGCTCGATAGTGTGCAGTGTTGGAGTAGAGTGAGCTCGATAGTGTGCTGTGTTGGAGTAGAGTGAGCTCGATAGTGTGCAGTGTTGGAGTAGAGTGAGCTCGATAGTGTGCAGTGTTGGAGTAGAGTGAGCTCGATAGTGTGCAGTGTTGGAGTAGAGTGAGCTCGATAGTGTGCAGTGTTGGAGTAGAGTGAGCTCGATAGTGTGCAGTGTTGGAGTAGAGTGAGCTCGATAGTGTGCAGTGTTGGAGTAGAGTGAGCTCGATAGTGTGCAGTGTTGGAGTAGAGTGAGCTCGATAGTGTGCAGTGTTGGAGTAGAGTGAGCTCGATAGTGTGCAGTGTTGGAGTAGAGTGAGCTCGATAGTGTGCTGTGTTGGAGTAGAGTGAGCTCGATAGTGTGCAGTGTTGGAGTAGAGTGAGCTCGATAGTGTGCAGTGTTGGAGTAGAGTGAGCTCGATAGTGTGCAGTGTTGGAGTAGAGTGAGCTCGATAGTGTGCAGTGTTGGAGTAGAGTGAGCTCGATAGTGTGCTGTGTTGGAGTAAAGTTACTGACGCTCCAATGCAAAATAATTTCTGTTAAAAGCTAATCCCGCATCGCAATCTTCTTTTAGCAGATTAATCATTTCAGCTGCTCTGCTTAAGCCACGTTGTTATTCGAATGCTCGGTTCAAGTTCCAGTCTTAACCGGCTGATTCTTGGGATTTAGATGCCCGCGGGCAAGACAAATCAGGCAGTGAATAGTTGAGTTTTGCGATTTCCGCTCCAGCTGCCTAGTCTGAAGGGAGTTTGCCTGCCCTCAGGTAATGAGGGGACTGCAGGTGCCTCATCAGCCGTAGATGGGCAGGGCGAGGTGAGCGAGCTCAGCAAGAAAGCGTCAAAGGCATGCAATTTCTTGCCTCGCTGCTCAGAATAATTTATTTCTGCTGTTTTTTGTCCGCTAAGTCTGTAATATTCTATTTTCGAATAGTTTAGCTTGTTTTGCAAATCCCCTGCAAATCTATTTAATAGTCACTCTCTATCAGAAGCAGAATCATCCTGACACATTCAATCTGACATCCTGACACACTCAATCTGACATCCTGACACCCTCAATCTGACATCCTAACGGACTAAATCGGACATCCTGACACACTCAATCTGACATCCTGATACTAAATCTGACACCCGCACTCAATATGACATCCTGACGCACTCAATATGACATCCTGACACACTCAATCTGACATCGTGACACACTCAATCTGACATCCTGAAACACTCAATCTGACATCGTGACACACTCGATCTGACATCCTGGCACAACTAAATCTGACATCCTGACACACTCAATCTGACATCCTGACAAAATAAATCTGACATCCTGAAAAACTAAATCTGACATCCTGAAAAACTAAATCTGACGTCCTGACAAACTCAATCTGACATCTTGACGCACTTTTTCCAGCTTGCTGACCGATTTCTTCTAACCCCTCTGCTGACACTAAAACTGACCTTCGGGCTCCGCGGGTCGACCGAGCGCTTGGCCCAGGCCGCCAGGGAGCAGCCGGGCCGGACAGACCAGCACGCGGATCCGACGGCAGTGGCCGGCTCGCTGCAGCTGCCGGCAGATGGCCAACTGCAGGCTGTTCAAGGCGTACCAGACGCCTTCCAGCTGGACAACCTGCAGCTTCGGGTAGCGCGAGTCGTGGCCGAGCAGGCGGCGGGCGTAGTCAGACAGGTTGGCCGGGCTGAGTCGGCGGATGCCGCTTTCGGCGTCTCCGAATGCCGCCGCGGCTAGTTCGGGCCAGTTTTTCACGCGGGTGAAATAGCGCACCTCCGAGGGGTACAGAAACTTCACGGGCGGTTTGGCTGCCATCCTGATCCAGACAGTTGTGAAGCCAGAAAAGATTAGAGTTTTTCGATTCTATTTATGGGACAAACGATCGATAGAATCTCGGGGAAGCTGTTTCTGTACACCTCGGGGAAGCTGTTTCTGTACACCTCGGGGAAGCTGTTTCTGTACACCTCGGGGAAGCTGTTTCTGTACACCTCGGGGAAGCTGTTTCTGTACACCTCGGGGAAGCTGTTTCTGTACACTACAGGGAAGCTGTTTCTGTACACTCAAGGGAAGCTGTTTCTGCACACTCCAGGGAAGCTGTTTCTGT
>CATNEM010000271.1:0-52500 GCA_950096795.1 Macrostomum cliftonense | reverse complement strand
CATAGACAGCAGCTTGCCCATGGCTGGCCGCTCGGCGCCGCTCGCCGCTGACTGGTCAGCCGGATTCTGCGCGTTTCCATGCAGTTTGGTGGGGCTATTAACTACAGCCTTGCACTCGCAATGTACTCGTGTTTTTTTATCGGATTTCGATAAAAGCGTGCACTTTTAGAGAAAGCACATATAATAGGGGCAGGCTATAGCATCTAGTAGGGGCGGATTCTAGCATCTAGTAGGGGCGAATTATAGCATCTAGTAGGGGCGGATTATAGCATCTAGTAGGGGCGGATTATAGCAACTAATAGGGGCGGATTATAGCATCTAGTAGGGGCGGATTATACTGCGGTAGGGGCGGATTATAGCATCTAGTAGGGGCGGATTATAGCATCTAGTAGGGGCGGATTGTAGCATCTAGTAGGGGCGGATTTGTAGCATCTAGTAGGGGCGGATTATAGCATCTAGTAGGGGCGGATTATAGCATCTAGTAGGGGCGGATTATAGCATCTAGTAGGGGTGGATTATAGCATATAGTAGGGGCGGATTTTTGCATCTAGTAGGGTTCGGATTATAGCATCTAGTAGTGGTCGGATTATCAAGCTAGTAGCATCTAGTAGGGGTGGATTATAGCATCTAGTAGGGGCAGATTATAGCATCTAGTAGGGGTGGATTATAGTATCTAGTAGGGGCGGATCTATAGCATCTAGATAGGAAAACCCGATAGGCGCGGAGCAAAATCTGGTTTAGGATTCCGCACTGCGGATTGTACTGTGGCAGTGGTGGATTGTACTGCGGTAGGGGCGGATTGAACTGTGGTAGGTGCGGATTGTACTGCGGTAGGGGCGGATTGTACTGTGGCAGTGGTGGATTGTACTGCGGTAGGGTGCGGTATTGAACAATATAGTTTGGGCAAATTGTAGGGGGGTGCGTGGCTCGGCGGTCTAGCGCGTCTGCCTTGTGTGCCACTGGTCCAGGTTCGACCCCGCGTTGTAGGTTGGCTATTTCCCTAGCGCGGTTTCGTGTGCAGGGTCACATTAATTTGGGGCCTTGTGCACGAATTGGTTGGGCTTTGAGCCAGTTGTGCAATTTACGCCCATGAGGGCAACCCCCCAAGGCATAGAGAGCGTACATTCCTGGAACTACCGCTTGTGCACCCTATGTGAGTGCGTGATTGGGTGCTATACTGGAATTCCGTTGCGCACCGTGTGTTTGTGTCTTTGCCTGCATACCGTATTTAGTGTGACTGAACGCGCTTCAGGAGTCAGCGCAATGGACAGTCATGCCCCGTCGCTGGTTGTGGGACAATGTCGCTTCAAGCGTCAAGGTTCCTACAGCCCTCCTGCAGATTTAGCTTTTTTTTGGGCAAATTGTAAAGGCGGATTGTGCTTATCCCATTTTTTTCGTAACCGTTTTATATAATGAAACAGGCTGAAGCTGCTTGCCTGAAATCCCCCACCGCGTCGAGCCTTCTGCCGCAGCTCGTTTTCATTGTGCGGCCTAGCCTTGACAGTGAGCTCCTGCTGCTCCTGCTGCTGCTGCCGCTGCTGGTCAGCCTTCTTGGCCTTCTCGTTGCGCACCCCGACGCCCTGCTTGCGCGCCTCCGGCAGACGCGACCGCTTGTCGAATCTGACCATGTGGTTGGGCACCAAGTCCTGCTCAGTGGCGAACGGCGGTCGGCCGCGCTCACCCGGCCCGTATTTTGGCGCCACCCCGCGCGCCGGCTTGCCAGCCGCGTTCCACGGCTGGTGCACCATGTAGTCCGGCAGGCGGAACACCCACGGGTCCCGCTGCTCGGCGGCCTCCCGATCCACCAGGCTGTTGTCTTCCAGGTAGAACCAGTCGCAGCGCGGATAATCCTTCGCCGGCGCGTCGTCGTTGCGTTGATTCTCGCGGATGCACAGCAGATCCTTGCGGCCGCCGCTCTTGGCCATCACAATGTAGGGCGTGTCCGTGTCCTTGATCAGGCCCTGGCGCGGCTCCTTCTCCGGCGGCAGCATGTCGTCCGGCATGTTGCCCAGTCCGGGAATCTGCGACGTTGGCGGGACGCGAACCTCGGCCCGATTCTCGAGCTTGGCCGGGGTGTGATAAAACCAGCCGATGTCTTTCAGATTGGTTTTGACTGCCATGCCTACAGGCTGGTATCGAGCAGATGGTCGAACTTTTCTGTTTCTTAGACACAAGTCTGCCGGCCAAATTATAAAATGTTAAGGTAGTTAAAGCAGTTAAGAGAGAGAAAGCAAGCCCACTCCTCAAGGTTGCCAAGTCGGTTGCTAAGGCCGCTAGCCTGGCTCTATCTTTCTCTCTCTCTTTCCCTTGTCCCTGCTGTAGCACACCAGCCAACCAGCTACCCAACCGCTGCAGACTATTTTCCGCTTTTCAAATTGGATAGAGAGAGCAAGAGCAGAGTAGGACAGGTGTGAGAGTGGCTCCGACTGTATAGCTTGGCCTCCAATTCGTACTCCTTCCTGCACCAAATGCGTACGCGCGGTTAGCTGTTTGTGTGTGCGCATGAAATAGCCGCGCGCTGTGGTTGGGTACACCTGCAAGAATTAGTGAACTGGAGAGTGAGTGAGAACTCAGAGAGTCTTCACTAGTCCTCATCGCCGTAGCCAAGCGCTGTCGGCGCTTGCTTACAGAAAACTGTTTTTCTACTTACAGTAGTGTCTATCGAGTGTTTTCATTGATTTGATTGACACAAATATTATAAGTTTCAGCAGTTGAAGCTCAGGTGAAGCTCGCAGTGAAGAATTAACTGTTAAATAATATAAAGGTTTCGACTTTCCTTTGAGCAGAAATAAAGGCATTTGCGAACCATTTCAAATAAGATTTTTATGACGAGTAATGTTGCTTGGCGCTTTATTTACTTGTTTTCAAATAAAAATTGACCATTTTCTCATAGCTAAAATAGATCTAGAAAAAGAAGCGCAGATTGACATGGCGAAAGATGCGACTACTAAATTACAAATTATCACTTTAATGTTCACCGATTGATAAAATAATATTTCAGGTTAAATTTGCGTAAAATATCATATCGGAATTATGAGGATGAAAAATAGCGTGAAAATAGAATTCTGAAGTCTTGGATAGCAGCAGCAAATTAACATTTTTGGCAGGATAAAAACACAGAAAAATAAACATTCTATTTTTATATTCTCTTCAGTCTTCACGGGGCACCTGGTTACAGGCTTGACAACGAAGGTTCCTCATGCTCGCATGCAGTTTTGACTGGCTTAATCTAGATTTAGGAAAATAATAGGAGGATGAATAACAGGTAGCTTCCCTTCTCCCAACTGCATCGATTCCAGATGGGCAAATACAGACTCGGGTATGGGGAAGAGAAGACAAATAGACGTCACTGCGAGATGCTTTCATGGGCTGCAGTGGACCAGCATTTTCTCCGTTTATTTTCAGTGCAAATACGCCTGAAATCTGGGAGAAAATGGAAAAACAAAGGGGAGCGATTTCGGAGTAGCTGCTGACTACACACTGATGGCAAAAGCCACAATTCAGAGAGTGTACTTTAAGGATCATTCACACGGCCAGTTTTAAGCACATTTCACGTGTTTGAAAAATGATTGGTCGGGGAATCCAATGTAGATTCGAGTGAATTGGAATCAGCCTTTTTATTGCTCGTAGAATCAAAGTCGATCTATTTATAGAAAATAAAGCGGGGTCTGGCGCAGTAGCGTCCGTTCTATAGAACGCAATTTCCCGGGTTTGGGGCTTCTCGACACCCCAAGGCGCATAGAGTGTACATTTGGCTGGACTATGAGAAAATCAGTGCAAATGTACACCAAGTGTGTGTGTGCGCAAGCCTGCGTACATTGGTTGTGGCGCACGATGTGGACGAAAGGCGTTGAATTCACATGCAGAGAGCCCACAACCCCAAGAATTTGTCAGTTTATTATCAGATTTATAGAAATTGAAAATTTCCAACACAGAAAGAAAGGGGAATAGTTTAGCTCCGCATTTCGCGCTGATGATTATTAGCGTCGGGCTCCAGCAGTTCAGCCGCTCGACGATGATTTCGCGACAGCGGCGGCAGCTGCCAGTGGCCGACGGGGTTCTGAAGCGGCTCGCTTCGATCTTCCAGACGAGGATCGGGAGAGAATCTGCAAAAGGAAAGAAATTTTTAATCAATTTCAGTACTGAAGTAGATTCAGAGTGTTATAAATATAAAGAATTAGCTAAATTAAAACAAAAAATATGCGAATCAAGATGTCATTGAAAAACCAACAAAACTTTTTGACAGAAAATTTCTAGGGTCTATAAGAAAGAGTCACGAAGGCAAAAATCCCGCGAATATTTATTTACCCAGCATCAATTCTGTTAGACTTTCTGCCCTTCTTCTTTCGCTTCTTTTCCGCACTTCTACAATAGAAATTGAATGATAAATCACTATTTTTTGTTAAACTTCTTGCAACGACACTCTTAGTTAAGCATGCAAATTCGAAACTCACTTGCTGCCTTCGGACTGATCCTCAACACTTAGCTTAGAGTGATGATGGAGTCTGGAATAGGTTAGATTTTTATTCTCTGATAGCTGATTAATTCGATAAGAATGCGAGTTCAAACTTTAGTTGCGTCACTCACGGCTCTCGCCAGCTGGGCACTAGAGGCGCGGCAGCAGCGGTGGCCAACTTTGGAGCCGCATCCGTAGCATTCGTTGAGCTCCTAGGTTCAGCTGGTGCTGTTGACGAATTGGAAATTAGTGAGGGCAAAGCTGTCATATGACTAATGAGGCTACACAACTAGTCCATCTCCAAATATTGGTGTTGTGAAGTCTCTGGCTATACTTTTCGGTGTTGTGAAGTCTCTGGCTATACTTTTCGGTGTTGTGAAGTCTCTGGCTATACTTTTCGGTGTTGTGAAGTCTCTGGCTATACTTTTCGGTGTTGTGAAGTCTCTGGCTATACTTTTCGGTGTTGTGAAGTCTCTGGCTATACTTTTCGGTGTTGTGAAGTCTCTGGCTATACTTTTCGGTGTTGTGAAGTCTCTGGCTATACTTTTCGGTGTTGTGAAGTCTCTGGCTATACTTTTCGGTGTTGTGAAGTCTCTGGCTATACTTTTCGGTGTTGTGAAGTCTCTGGCTATACTTTTCGGTGTTGTGAAGTCTCTGGCTATACTTTTCGGTGTTGTGAAGTCTCTGGCTATACTTTTCGGTGTTGTGAAGTCTCTGGCTATACTTTTCGGTGTTGTGAAGTCTCTGGCTATACTTTTCGGTGTTGTGAAGTCTCTGGCTATACTTTTCGGTGTTGTGAAGTCTCTGGCTATACTTTTCGGTGTTGTGAAGTCTCTGGCTATACTTTTCGGTGTTGTGAAGTCTCTGGCTATACTTTTCGGTGTTGTGAAGTCTCTGGCTATACTTTTCGGTGTTGTGAAGTCTCTGGCTATACTTTTCGGTGTTGTGAAGTCTCTGGCTATACTTTTCGGTGTTGTGAAGTCTCTGGCTATACTTTTCGGTGTTGTGAAGTCTCTGGCTATACTTTTCGGTGTTGTGAAGTCTCTGGCTATACTTTTCGGTGTTGTGAAGTCTCTGGCTATACTTTTCGGTGTTGTGAAGTCTCTGGCTATACTTTTCGGTGTTGTGAAGTCTCTGGCTATACTTTTCGGTGTTGTGAAGTCTCTGGCTATACTTTTCGGTGTTGTGAAGTCTCTGGCTATACTTTTCGGTGTTGTGAAGTCTCTGGCTATACTTTTCGGTGTTGTGAAGTCTCTGGCTATACTTTTCGGTGTTGTGAAGTCTCTGGCTATACTTTTCGGTGTTGTGAAGTCTCTGGCTATACTTTTCGGTGTTGTGAAGTCTCTGGCTATACTTTTCGGTGTTGTGAAGTCTCTGGCTATACTTTTCGGTGTTGTGAAGTCTCTGGCTATACTTTTCGGTGTTGTGAAGTCTCTGGCTATACTTTTCGGTGTTGTGAAGTCTCTGGCTATACTTTTCGGTGTTGTGAAGCTTCGGTTTTGTGAAGTTTCGGTGTTGTGAAGTTTCGGTGTTGTGAAGTTCGGTGTTATGAAAAAAGTGCTTTCGGCGTTGTGAAACCCTCCTCTCCGCTCCCTTCCTCTCGATTTGCTTCGTTTGCAAGTAGTTGCCTCAGCACTTAGCACTCTCGTACAGTATTGAATAGCCGGCAACAAAAAACAACAAAAAAGCAATTTCCTCTTCTCGCCGGCAAAAATCGATTCTTTTAAGCTAAGAGAGAAAAAGAAGTGCCTTAAAAAAAGCCAACTAAAGAAGAAGTGCGCCGCTGCTCCTTCTCCTATGGCAGAATAAAAGTCAATGCGGGACTGCCACGCGCTGAGCATTGCGTGAGTAAGAGCAAAAAGTAGGGTGAGTAGGGCAGACCTATGAAGTTAAGAGGATGAAAGGCTCCAGAAGCTTTTAAACCATACGTTTATTTCCTAGAAATGACGCTGTGGAACCAGCCGACTGAAAATATTGACGGCTAATTGGCGCAGTGACTCTTCAGCGGTGCCAAGTCAGCTCAGCTTGAGTACGGAGCAGGCTGCGCCGTTGCAAAACAATGCCCACGCAGGACCATTCCTAGCTCTGTCTACCGTACCTGCCAACTGCTTCCTCTTGACAGGGAATAACTACCGCCAGAATTCTCCGCCTCCCACCTGCTTCTCTTTCCCAACTGATGTTGCCAGGCCAAACTATGCGAGTAGATGAAGCAGCCTGAGGGGAGGGGAACTAGAGCACTGCACTATTAGCGGTAACTATGCAATTCACCAATGCAGTACCTTTCTGCTTCGACAGCTTCTCTTTGTCAGCGGCTGAATCCAGTCCGTCTGACGCGTCTAGCTGTTTCTCTTGTTCGCGCCGTTTCATCAGACGGAGCTGTTGAACCTCGGACTCGCCAGCAACCAGGGCGAGCTCCGCCTGACGGGACAGGCGCCGATACTTGCAGTACATGAGCAGCATGAAGGCCAGGGCGACGCCGCAGCCGGCTATGAGGATCACGTTGGTTCCGATTAGGGCGCTGCGAAAGCGGGACAACGCCTCGTCGTCCACCAGGGTGAAGTCTTGTGCTTTGGCGATGTAGAAGCTGAGCACAGTGGAACCGGTCAGCTGGGGCGAGCCGTAGTCCATGGCAACCAGAGTGAGGTTATACCAGCCTCGGCGGCCGGTGAGACTCTGATTAACTTGCAGCTGGGCGTAGTAGCCGTCAGTTGCGTTGACAGTTGACACACGGAACAGCTGAAGAGCTTCAACAGACTGTCCGGAAGCTACTACTAATCCGTAGGTGAGTTCGCTGTTCCGCCCAAAGTCTCTGTCCGTAGCGCGTACCGAGTCAATTTCAAATCCGTCGGCGTAGTTCTCCCTGAGGTTGCGAAAAGTGAACAGCCCGCTGGGGAAAGTTGGCGGGCTGTCATTCACGTCCAGCACGTTGATGATCATCTGCCGACTGACCCGACGGCGGTCAATTCCGCCCGGATTGTCGACCGCTTCAATTACCAGCAGCTGCCGGTCGCCGCCGGAGACGTCGCGGTCCAGCTGCCTGATGAGGCTCACTCGGCCCGTACTGGCGTCCACCCTGAAGAAGGCATCCCCGGCCAGCAGGCTGTAGACCACCTGGCCATAAATGCCGGAGTCGTTGTCGTAGGCACGCACGGTGGCTAGGACGGCGCCAACCGGGGTGCTCTCGGGGTAGCTGAGCGGCGTTGGAAACTGGGAGAACACTGGGTTGTAGGTGTTTGCGTTGATCACCTCGACAGTGACGCTAGCGCTGGTCACGTGGAGACCGTCGCTGACAGTAACGACGAACTCGTGTCTGCTCTGCCTCTCATAGTCGAGCCGCTGCACCAGCGAGACCTGGCCCGTGACTGGGTCGATGCTGAACTGGCTAATCCCTGGCGGCGCAATGGCGTACCTCAAGCTCACTGTGGACACGTCCGGGTCGTCGGCCTGCGGCCTCAGGTTGATCGGAATCGGCGGAATCAGTGACTCCGACACCTGCGTTTTCAGATAAAGCTGAGCTGGTTTGAGAGACAGTTTAGAGAAACAACTCGTATTGAACTAGCAAGTTACAAGGCTTACCTGCACGGTGTAGTTATTGGCACTTCCAGTGGACAGAAAGCGCGGCGGCTTGTTATTAATGTCCGTCAGGGTCAGCACAATTGTACCAGTGGCGGTCTGAACTGGTGCCGAAGTTTGAGCGTTGAGATCGCGCACCAGCACGTGCAAGGTGAGCTCCTGCGCGATCTCCCGGTCCAATGCTGTCACTGGGTAGATCGTCGCGTTCAAAGGGTCGATGCTGAACAGAGCCGAAAAATTGTACGCGGACGTCGACGCGACGGCACCGCCGCCGGCGGAGCGACCCGTCGTGATGCTTGCCAGCAGGCTGTACGTCAGGTTGGCGCTCCGATCCGGGTCAACAGCCGTCTTAGCCGGCTGGAATAGAGGGGCGAATGCCGCTGCGCCTTCGGAGACTGTAATTCTTGTGGTCATTGGCTCAAAGTATGGCGCCTTGTTGTTAACATCGGCAACGTTGATGTGCACAAAGCAGGGGGCGCCAGTTAGCTGGGGCGTTCCTCGGTCAAAAATGCCGATTGTTAGGTTGTGAAAATTGCCCAGCTTATTCACGTCAAGGTCGGCGCCTCGTTCAACGATGACATTGGTGCCGCCGGCGTCCAGCGTGAAACGGTCAGCGGCGCCGCCCAGAATGCGGAAGAAGATCTGCGGGTTTAGTTCATTGGAATTCCTACGAGAGTTCCAGTTTATCACATTAATGGTTTGTAAAATTCGATGTTTAGACAGTGTGAAATTCAGGGCTTGTGATAACGCCGCCTGTGTGTGCACATGCGTACCTGCGAGTTCGGACTGCCCGCACTGTCGCCATCACTTCCAGCTAGTCCGGTCACCAAGGTACCGTAGGCAGCCGTCTCGGGCACTGAGCCATTGTACACGCGCTGGCTGCACTGCGGGGCCAAGTCGTTTTGGTCAACAACTGCGATGCGAATTTCAACAGTGCTGCTCAGCGAAGGCGATCCACCATCTTCGGCCACCGCGTGCAGTACCAGAGTTTTGTTAACTAGAGCTTCGTAGTCCAGGGCCCGCCTCACCGACAGGAGGCCGGTTGCATTGTCTATGGCAAAGTTGGCGCTAGTGTTGCTAGGCAACAGTGAGTAGGCGATTATATTGTTCGGTGTGAGGTCCGAGTCCACAGCCTGCGTGTGGGATTCCATTATTTCAGTAAGATTTATTGATTATTAGTTTTTGTTCTTTTTCTAATAAGTATTTACTCCCCAAATTTAATTTTGGTTTGACCAATTTGTAGATTAATTTGACCAAATTTTAAATTGGTCAAACCAAAATTAAAAAATAACGGAAGTGCCCAACACTGTTAATCCCTGATTTGCTGATTTTCTCAAATTTGCTGATTTTCTGATTCATGAATACTTGAAGCTCCAATTATAGACCACTTGTAGCCTGGCGGTTATAGGGTGTCCGACTAAAGACCGAGAGGTCATAGGTTCGAGCGCCAATCTAAGGAGACAATTTATACCCTTATGCAAGGGGCTCTTAATCCGGCATGAGCAGAGATAATTTGGGTTGCGTAATGGGGTCCCTGTAGCGCGTCAGGACCGATGCACTGTACGAGCGTAGCTTACATTAACATGAATCACTGTCCCGCAATACCTACCTCGACACAAGCTAGATAAATTCCACTTACCACTAGTTGCACCACACTCTCCATGCTGAGACTGTTCTCTTTCACGGCTCCCTCGTAGAAGCTTCGTTGAAACGCCGGTCGCTGATCGTTCTTATCTAGCAAGTGAATCTCCAGTTGCGAGCTACCAGTCAACCCGCCGCCGTCCGTCGCCTGCAGGGTCAGATACAGGATGGGAAATCTCTCCCTGTCTAGCAGGCTGAGGTCCTCGTCGGCTCGGACGCCAACATGTATGAGGCCGGTGGAGCTGTTGACCACGAACCTGTGGATGAACAGGGTTACGACTGGCGCATGAAATGCCAATTCTAAGGTTGATTTATGCGCCACCAATCTCTCCGCTTACTTGTGAGCATCGGTGCCACCCAGGCTGTACGAAATCTTGGCAAAATCACCGCTGTCAATGTCGAATGCCTAGAGTTCAAGGTTTATCTTATTAGACTTGTGACATTTTTTGTTACTAGCTATTTCCTAGAGATTCACGAAAATCAGCTCGAGTCCCTTACGGATACTTGACCAACAATGGTGCCATTCGGTGAGTTCTCCGCTATGCTGAACGCGTACTTTGATTGGTTGAATCGGGGCGCATTATCGTTCGCATCCAGCAGGAACACGGTGAAGGTGGCCGTTGAAGACAATCGGGCCGAAGTTTTTGACTCGCGGGCCACTATCTGCAAGAGTTGGCGAATGTGTAACCTGCTACTTGAATAATCTTGACTATGATTAACCCCTTGAAAACCGATGGTCAGCCACGCTGACCATGAGCACTTTTTCCCAGACCGATATTCTATGGCCACAGCAATCGATCGTGTGAATCTATGGAAACACTTTGTAAAAATCCGAATGGACAGCATGGCTGACCATAGACCATAGTGTTTATGGCAAGTAGATATACTAGTAGTAATAGCCGATATATGTTGTTTTTGTGTTTCTGTATAATTAGCTTAAAAAGTTTGCACAGAAAACAAGAACAAGAAAACAGTCAATGAAAGCAGGAGTTTTCGAGACTTGTCAATTGTAGTAAGTGAGAGCTGGGTGATGATTTCTGTAAGTGAGAGCTGTGATTATTTCGCAGGATTAAGCAAAAAAGACACGAATACGCTCGTATCATAACGATAAGATACTTATGAAAAAAATACGAACATCAGATATCAGCCTCACTGGCTGACACTCTCTGATTGGCTGCAGCCGAGACGGACCTTGGGGAGGGTGCGTGTGCCTGAGTTATGCGCGCACACTGCCCCGGGGGGGCGCTAAACACACACACACACACACCTTCCTGTATTTGTTGGTTTACGTAGACCACCAAAACTAAAACTCTAACTCTAACCTAAACCCTAACTCTAACCTAACCCTAACCCTAGCACTAAACCCTTACCCTATCCCTAAACCTATCCTAAACCCTAACCCTACCCCTAACTTTAACACTAGCCCTATGGAGTGGTCCACGTAAGGGTTCCACCTAAACCGTAGGGTCCATCTAAACCCCCATTCAACCCATAAGAGGTCCATGTAAACCAGCAAACACTGGAACACATACACACACAGACACTCTTTATCTCTGCCCTTCATTGAGTCAATCTATTGCTGCATCTTTCTCTCTCTCTCTCTCTCTCTCTCTCTCTCTCTCTCTCTCTCTCTCTCTCTCTCTCTCTTACTCTATATCCCTTGCTCTCTCTTTCTCTTTGCATGCTGTGAACCCTCCCCTTATTTATGTATTTAGGGATAAAACAGCTACCACTGTCTCTGGCAGCTTTACCGTTTTTGCCGTTTGTTTGATTGTGCGTATTTCCCTCTACGTCCCTCTCTGAGACGGCATGCTGCCTCAAAACATACAAGTTGTGCCCCACACGTGGACTGCATTACTGCTATCTTCTACACAGTGAGTACTATTCAGTTCTTTGTTGAGCGGCCTGGCACTGCTGCATTTAGCGTGACAGGTCACTTGGAGCAT
The DNA here is from genome assembly GCA_950096795.1 of Macrostomum cliftonense. Taxonomy (NCBI): domain Eukaryota; kingdom Metazoa; phylum Platyhelminthes; family Macrostomidae; genus Macrostomum; species Macrostomum cliftonense. The sequence continues at coordinate 40,884 of CATNEM010000271.1, read as the reverse complement.
TGGTGGGTTATCAAAACTGGGTTATCAGTGAATCCTGGGCGCTAGGGTTCTTGGCAAGTTTTGCCGTACTTGGTGCTCCTGCTGAAGGCCCTAGTGCCAGGGTAGGATCACAACACAACTGTACAGGCAGCTTGCAACAAACAGGAATAAATTTAGAACAGGGTCGAAAAGTCTCAAGCACACCTTTGACTCAGCCGTGCCACACACGGAAGCACTCGGGGACACATAGGCCGGGCTGACTGGGGCATTGCCCGCAGATGAAGACGGTCCGCTTGTCCCTGCCTTGGCGGTAGCAAACTCTGCAGCGTCGAGCTGGCCGCTGGTTGCCAGGTGTGGCGGGCAGCTTGCCGGGGAGGTGCGCCGGCCCGGCCATCGCAGGTGCTGGACGAACGCAGCGCTTCTTGCCCCGCCCAGAGCTGTCAATCAGGGAGATGACGAGCTGCTCCATGAACGGAAGGAACTTGCTGGAGCCACCGGACAGCTGGTAGGTGATCCACGAGTTGTGTGCCAGCTGCAGCAGGAAGTGAATGCCCAGCTTCTGGTGCCAGCGGTACATCTTCCTGGTCGGGTGGTAAGGCTGCAGTGCAGAGTCTAGTTTGTCGACGCCTCCCATTGATCGTGAGTAGTCCACCACGCTGACAGGCTTGCGAACCAGTTCCACCTGGCCTCCTCGCCGAATTCTCTGCCGCTGAACACTGCTTGCCTTGCCGAACGAATCCAGCAGGTACAGAGTCTTTATACCGCTTGCCTTACGGTCCGTCATCTTCACAGCTAGGACGTCTCCGTTTCGCATGTACGAATGCGAAGGAGCGGACAGATGCATCTGCTGGAGCTCAGGTGGAATTCCGCGGTTACAACGGACAGTGCCAGTCACCAAGGTGTTGTGCTCCAGCAGGAACGTGGCCAGGCGGAGAGAGCAGAAGTAGCTGTCGATGTAAATCCTGTAGCCGAGATTCAGCAGGTCTTTAGACAACTCCGCAACGATCCGCTCGCTGATGGAAAGACTGTGAGCGGCAAACTCAGCACCGAATTTGTTGTTCTCCTCTGTTGTTGAGTGCACCAGCACGTTCCACAGGTAGCCGGTCCTGGAGTCGCACAGTAGGTCTTGATGCCATACCTTGCTCGCTTGCTTGGGATGTACTGTTTGAAGGCCAGCCTGCCTTTGTGCAGAACCAGCTCTTCATCCACCGCCAAGTCCCTGTCCGGCATGAAGTTCTGCTGACAAACTTGGCGAACATCGTTCAGGAACGGCCGGATTTTGCGCAACGGGTCTCCTTCATCTGCCGTGCGGCAGTCGTAAAACCGGAGGAACGACAGGATTTGCTGGAAACGGTTGCGGGACAGGCAGTTCTCGCTTTGAAAGAGCTGGTTTTCATGGAACTTGCTTGTCGCCCAGTAGCTCTGAATCTCCGGCTTGCGAACAATGCCCATGTAGAAAATGATAGCCACTGTCTTTTTTATCAGTTTTTATCAGTTGATGTTGAGCCACCAGAGTCGATGGAGGACTCGTCGCTAGTCAGCAGTTGGTCCATGAAGAGCTCACAGTTTTGGGTGCAGAATCAGAACAGACGAAAAGTTTCAGAGCTTGGAAAACCATTACTCTGACTGTTTATGCAGCCTATATCAGACTGAAGCAAGCCCCTTGAACAGGCAGAGTATGGCCACAGACTATTCCAGGGTAATCTTGTGTTGTATCGGATTTTGGCTTAGTGAAGCAACACCCACACACACTGACAGTATAGTCTATGGTCAGCAGGGCTGACCATTGGATTTTCACACACTGTACAAAATATAGCGGTATGGAAGAGGTTAAGGACGTGTCAGTAAAGAGTGTTGCGTCATCACTTTGTATTATTGTATTGTTTCTAGCATAAGTCCTACTTAGAAAAAAAATTGCGACAACGATTGCAGTTTATTTCAAATCTTATGCACTACGGTTTTTGCTGCAAGAATTTTTCGTCATTTTTTTCAATGGTTCTTTCGCTTTAAGTCTTGAATATTATCATTTTGCTGCGTCGCCAATTTACCCACCAACTTTATCCTAAAGAGTACAGGGTACACTTTGCCTACAGGGTAAACTTTGCCTCTAAAATAACCATTTATTTTGAGAAAAAATATATTCGTTGGTAGATGCTGGTTTATCAAACTTGTGAACGATTTCAATTGTTAGTTGGCGGAAGTTTTTAATTTTGTTTCTATCAATGCTTAATTTAGCATCAATAACCTTTTGGGCACTTTTTGGATACCACCATTTGTGCACCAAACATCTTTGTGATCCAAATAAAATGATAATAAATAATAAATTTAGACACTCATAGCACAGCCACATCTGCTTGCTCGGCGCATCCGAGGGCTTGCTTTTTTCTGCAAAATGAAATCTTCAGAAAGAAGTCTTTTGGTGCGTACAGTTGCTCAGCTCTGACACCCGATCTCAGTTGGATGGACTGAAGCAATGCGGGATTAAGTGCCTGGCTCAAGGGCACAAATTGTCTCCTAGAGCAGGGGCTCGAACGCACGACCTTCCGGTCATAAGGCAGATGCCCTGTCCGCTTGGCTACAACTCCTAGCTCTATTGATGATCCAGTTACTGACTAGAATCTTAAGAATTGAAAAATTAATTTTTTTTTCACCTGAAATTCGATAACTTTTGTAGCTTCATAGTCCAGCACAGCGCTATCCTTGACGCGAATGGTCAGAGCCGCCGTACCAACGGCACTAGAGGGCAGAACATCGAATACTTCAAAAGCGCTGCCATTGTTCGTCACAACAGTCAAACTGAAGGCGCTGTTATCACCATCGTCCAAATCGGTGACGGTGCACGCAGTCAGAAGGGTGACCGGAGTTCCAACGGCCGTGTTTTCCAGCACCGTGGCATTGTACGCCGGGCGGCTGAATGTCGGAGTCACGTCGTTGACGTCTAAGACGGTGATTCGCACCGCGGTTGAGGCACGCGACAAGTTGGCTGGCTGTGGACTACCGGGCGAGATTTCCTCGGCGATGACATTCAGGCTGAAGCTGGAGTACACTGCGGCTATCTGGGCACTCTCGCGATCGATGCTTCTGGCCACTTCCAGTCTGCCCGTGGAGCTGTCCAGCGAGAACAGGCTAGCCAGGGTGGAGGAATTGTCCAGCAGGTACCGCACCGGGTTCGGCACGCCCCGGTCGCCGTCTCGAGCGAGCACAGTCGTCAACAGGGTGCCAATAGGCGAGTTCTCGCTGACTGAGACTAGATAAGGTGTGCCATCAAACACTGGCGGGCTGTCCTGTCTGTCGAGAACGCTGACCACAATATCTGTCGAGGTGTTCCTGCCATTCGCGACGCCCTCCGTTACGTAGACCGATACCTGATAGAATCTGTTGGTCTCGTAGTCGAGTGGCTGCACTAGCGACACCGTGCTGACGTAGACGGTGCCTGCCTGCGGCGCTGCACGATGATAACTAGTTCGAAAGGATTCGTTGAACAGACTGGCTGCTGAAGACGTGAGCTGTGGAATTATGGGGAATTACGAGGTAGGTACGTATAGTTGGTTCAGCTACGCAATAGTGAGTTTTGGCCTGTTGACTCATCACATATCCCGTTCCACTTACAGCCGAATTTACCTGAAAAGTAATTTTAGAAATTTCTGCAATACTTTAAGAAAATATTTGAATAAAACGGCACAAATGAAAATAAACAGTTTAGCCTACCACATATGTGAACCTGTAGTTGCTGGCCGTTTTGTCGCGATCGAGAACCGTCACGTTGAAACTGGTTTCCGGAGTCCAGAGTGTATTCTGTATGGGATTAGGGTGACGTCATTTACTCGCATTCACGTTTAATACCAATACCTGATTAAAGCCTTCTCACCTCGGGAACTTCCCAACGATAGGGCAGATTTTCCAGTTCCGGTGGATTGTCATTCTGGTCAGCGATGAACACCATTATTTGCTTGTCAATTACCTGCGGCATTAGTAATTGGTTGGCCGTTTTACTTAAAAGTAAGGTTGATTTGTTTAAACTAATCGATCAGCTCACATTTCCTTTGAGATCGTTCATTCTAAACACCAAATTCCCAACCGCATTGCTAAGACTCTGAAATTGAAAGCAACGAACTTTAGTTAACTTTATTACAAAACTCAGTAATAAGTATGATCTGTTGAAGCAATTTTATTCCCATATACTAAATGAATTTCCGGGAAGAAAACACGACAAACCTCGCTATCGATCCGACTATTGACAATGACCAGTGCACTTCGAGTGGCCTTGTTGGCTGTCAGCTTAAAAAAATACAACAGCGTTGAGTCGCCAACCAGGGTGAATTCGACTTCGTCACCTTCTAAGTCGGTAGCCTCCACGGTGAATAGAGGCGTGTCTGCATTTTAAAAGCACAATAAAATTAGGGTATCCTTCATTACTTTTTGTACGCTTGATTTTTATATATAACACAAACCAATGGGTATCTCCTCTTTGATCTGCAGTAAGCCGATGCAATCTCCAGTCACATAGTTGACATTCAGTCCGCTGCACTGTCGAAACGTTGGCGGATTGTTTTGAGACCGACTGCCTCGAGCTGTGGGATTTGTCGTTTAAAAGTCAAACAAAGATCACAAGTGCAGAAGAGCTATATAGTTCGTAAAACCCGATCTTTTGACCAGATATTTACAGCCCAGAGCCACAGCTAGCTGCCCGGATTGTGTACTCAATCTCAGTTTGGGCGGACTAAAGTATCGAGGAATTAAGTGCCTTGCTCAAGGGCACAAATTGTGTCCTGGCGCAGGGGCTCGAACACACGACCTTTCGGTCATAAGGCCCATGGCCTAGCCATTGGGCTACAACTCCTCCTACAGATACCTTTAGTCGCTTTGTTAGTACATGTACTAAAGGTTACTACCAAGTCCTTTCGGGTCTGCAGTCAGACACCCTACCTACTATAGTCTAAAAACCCCGTGACCAGTCTAATATTTAGACAGCTTTCAGTCATTTTAAGGGTATTTTTCATTCTCCTAAGCACTAAACCCTACTATGATAATAATTGAAGAAGCGATTAATTAAAAATGAAAACTTTCACTTTAATATACTATGAGTCTTTAGCTTAGTACCATTTCTTTTTATTTTTTTATTAATAAAAATTCTCATTGTTTATCTCAGTGCATTCGTCACGCTCGCCCGCATCTGGATCGAGCGAGCATGCAATCTGTGAGGGAAGCGAAACCGCTTGCAAAAGCCAGCGGGTGGTAAGCTAAGTACTGCTATAGCTTCTAATATTGTCATATGAAACCAGCAGTGGTCCATCACTTTGAGAGCCCAGTTTATTGGGAGTCCGCTGTCTTAGAATGTTAGCTTTTATAAGCTGTTGATAAGTTATTCTTAAGTTTGTTTCCATAGTAACCTGACGTAGAAATTCGGCCAAAAATAGTAACTTTGCATTTCAAATTTTACAACCGATTGAGTGCCATTGAAAGTTTTACATGCAAAATAATTTAACTTGTTTTCCTGCTGTAAAATTCCCATAAAAACAGTTTTCACCCCATAATATTTAATTGCAATTGTAAATACGGGTGTATGAGATTTTACTACAGGAATTTTTCACGCCGAGATTTTCCTTGCCGACGCTAAGAAAAGCCAGTTTCATATGCCTGAATCCAATGGATTGTAATGTCGCAGCTCAACCCTCAAGAGTGTAAGACATGTCTACCTAGCGGGACATACATGCGCAAGCAAGGGGCACAGGACTGCCAAGTACGGGACGTCGCAAAATCGCCGATGTAAGTCGCAAAATGGAGGGGGTACGTCGCAAAATGGAGAAGAATTGGGAAGATTTAGGCGAAAGTGGTTCGCGGGACCTTTTTTTGGTCCTTCGAACTTTGACCCCAAGTAAGTCGCAAATTTTGTTTCAACTAAGTCGTACCGGCCGACTGAATTTTTCAAGTTGCGCACGTATGTAGCGGGAAAATCTGTGAGATGAGCAGGAATATTCAGTTCACTGAAAAAATCTAAACTTTGTGCAAGACAACTAGCTACGAGAAAACCTCGCTGCGGTAAAAGCTTGGCAGGAAAACCTTCGACGTTATAGCTCGTATTTATTATTTTTTCTGTGGTTTTTCACTCACCAGCCAAGCAGAACAGAACTAGTCGCAGAATTTGCGCCATCTGTTGTCTCCAAATCATTATTGCTGAGATATATTCGAGTCTATTTAATTATCGCACGCTGTCTTTGAGTTAACTATCCGATTATAAAGTAATAAGTTGTGCTAATTGGATTGTTTATGATTCCACAAAATGGCGTTAAATAATTTAACCCGGCGAATCAATTTGCCGGTGAGGTCACTATTAGCTCCGATTCTTTTACAGTCCCAGCGCTCTGAGACTCAGCGGAGCCGCTGCTTGCAGTCTGCTTTGAATTTACGAGCCGTTTAGCTCTGCCCCTGGGACTAGAACCAGCTGCAGCCTTGGGGATACCACTGAGCAGCCAATCGCAGATGGAGCGGAGGCTGGGCGACGATGGGCTCGGAAAGTGTGGGTGGCTGCTCCTGCAGCAATGGCGATATTGGGCATCATCTATTCTCAGCGAGAAACTTTTTTCTCTCTCTCCATCTGCTTTGGAGAGGCAGATGGGAGTTGCTTGGGCGCACTGCTGCCCTGCATTCATCGGCTGCCGGAGAGATGAGCGCCGTGAGGCTGCCTGCCTGCCTGTCCGCCTGCCCCATCCTTTAGTCTCCCTGCGCCACTAGAGACAATGGAGACAGAGAGGCTGGAGCCCAAAGACACACGAGGAAGCTCGGAAGAAGAGGAGGAAGGCAGAAATGAAGCGCACAGGTGACGCCTAGCCGGGAGCTTCCACGCCGGGAGGCTGCAAGAAGTAGGAGCCTAGGAGGGATTTATTGCCGAGCACCCCCCCCCCCCAGTGGCAAACATCCCAACTGCCCCGCAGTGAGAGGGCCCGCATGCATGCGGTGAGAAGCCCGGGGCCCAATTCAACCTCAGCGGCTGGGGCGATCAGCTGACAAGAAAAAGTCCGCGCGGCCCAGCCTAGCCGCATGCATCCATTCTCAATCAATCTCTCTTGGGCCTGTCACGGCATCTGCAGGCGTGTTTTCAGCCCGGCTATAAAACATCTCCCCTGCCCTCTAATCCCCGGCCTGGACCCTGAGACAATCTGTTCCCATGCGCGTGCGGCCAGTCCCATGCTTATATTCGCCTCTTAAGTTTTCCCTTGCCCATGCCAAGAAATGTCCCAAGCTCCAGCCAGCATGCCTTCTTCCTGAGTCCTTTTCCCCTTTTTTTATTCTTCTCTCTTTTGTTCGCACGATCCCAACAATGGCCAGCCTAAATGTGGGAGGCTCCCATTATGACTATTGCTATGCTTCCAGTGCCTATCATCCAATTCTTATTGAAGAGGAACGATGTTTCATGCCGGGTTAGTGAGGCTGCGTCACTTAGATTATAGTGAGGTTCAGGTTGTTCAATTTTTACGAGTAGAAAGCTCAGTTGAATACTAAAAGTACTCGTACCACCCTAATGTGCATCATATGCAAAAGAATCCAAGTAGCAAATAATTTGTTAAATTCAATTTTTTTTATCAAGAGTGATTTTAACTTTATAGGAGGTATTGTATTTTGAAATTGAGCGCACCGTAGTTAACTTCCTGCAGGCTTCCTGCTAATCAGAACATTGTCAGTATATGCTGCATTAACTATCTCGAACCTTAAGCTTGACTTCCGCACTGCTACTATTATGAAAAATATTTAATGCTTATAATACTACAGGCTGATTTAATTATTTAATTGAATTCATTGCAAAAGACAACTTATAAAAGTAAGCTTTAACGTAACTTAAGTGGTTCTTGGTTCTTGATTCTATGCTCTTACTATTTATATGTCCATGAACTTAATTATTCCGTTCGACAAAATTGTATCTTTTAGAGTCCGTTTTTTATTTTTTTATTCATTACCCAAGGACCACTTGAAGTTACGGCAAAAGTTACGCTACTGAAGTTGTCCTTGTCACTACGCAATGAATGATACTCGATCATAAGACTCAATTATAGGCGAATTGTGCAAATAATTGAAATTGTGCAACAACGACGGATCAAGGTAATTCCAATGGTACGGATAAAATCCCAAAAATGTGATCGACGCGGTAAGCAATTATTGTCGAACGCAAAAATAAAAAACTAAATGGAGACAGTCCATAAAGGAAAGTTTTGTTTCGGTTTTAGAAGTTAACAGTTTGTACGAAAGATTATTACAAGATAGAAAGAACGAAGTTCTAGGAGGGATTTATTGCCGAGCACCCCCCCCCCCCAGTGGCAAACATCCCAACTGCCCCGCAGTGAGAGGGCCCGCATGCATGCGGTGAGAAGCCCGGGGCCCAATTCAACCTCAGCGGCTGGGGCGATCAGCTGACAAGAAAAAGTCCGCGCGGCCCAGCCTAGCCGCATGCATCCATTCTCAATCAATCTCTCTTGGGCCTGTCACGGCATCTGCAGGCGTGTTTTCAGCCCGGCTATAAAACATCTCCCCTGCCCTCTAATCCCCGGCCTGGACCCTGAGACAATCTGTTCCCATGCGCGTGCGGCCAGTCCCATGCTTATATTCGCCTCTTAAGTTTTCCCTTGCCCATGCCAAGAAATGTCCCAAGCTCCAGCCAGCATGCCTTCTTCCTGAGTCCTTTTCCCCTTTTTTTATTCTTCTCTCTTTTGTTCGCACGATCCCAACAATGGCCAGCCTAAATGTGGGAGGCTCCCATTATGACTATTGCTATGCTTCCAGTGCCTATCATCCAATTCTTATTGAAGAGGAACGATGTTTCATGCCGGGTTAGTGAGGCTGCGTCACTTAGATTATAGTGAGGTTCAGGTTGTTCAATTTTTACGAGTAGAAAGCTCAGTTGAATACTAAAAGTACTCGTACCACCCTAATGTGCATCATATGCAAAAGAATCCAAGTAGCAAATAATTTGTTAAATTCAATTTTTTTTATCAAGAGTGATTTTAACTTTATAGGAGGTATTGTATTTTGAAATTGAGCGCACCGTAGTTAACTTCCTGCAGGCTTCCTGCTAATCAGAACATTGTCAGTATATGCTGCATTAACTATCTCGAACCTTAAGCTTGACTTCCGCACTGCTACTATTATGAAAAATATTTAATGCTTATAATACTACAGGCTGATTTAATTATTTAATTGAATTCATTGCAAAAGACAACTTATAAAAGTAAGCTTTAACGTAACTTAAGTGGTTCTTGGTTCTTGATTCTATGCTCTTACTATTTATATGTCCATGAACTTAATTATTCCGTTCGACAAAATTGTATCTTTTAGAGTCCGTTTTTTATTTTTTTATTCATTACCCAAGGACCACTTGAAGTTACGGCAAAAGTTACGCTACTGAAGTTGTCCTTGTCACTACGCAATGAATGATACTCGATCATAAGACTCAATTATAGGCGAATTGTGCAAATAATTGAAATTGTGCAACAACGACGGATCAAGGTAATTCCAATGGTACGGATAAAATCCCAAAAATGTGATCGACGCGGTAAGCAATTATTGTCGAACGCAAAAATAAAAAACTAAATGGAGACAGTCCATAAAGGAAAGTTTTGTTTCGGTTTTAGAAGTTAACAGTTTGTACGAAAGATTATTACAAGATAGAAAGAACGAAGTTAGCCAAATTATATTATTTCAAAGATAAATGAACATTGAGAATTCTCTTAGTCAAATATTTAACTTATATAATAAGCAAACATTATGAAAGCATTTGTTATTGTTAGAAAGAATGATGTGTGCAATTTAAAATTGCCCCATGATCAAGCCGAAAATTTATCATTGTGGTTGTGGTGATTGATACTTCTATAATTTAGGGCAATTAAGAGTTAGGCCTATTGCGACAGCAAACTTTATAGTTTAGTACCAAGGACCCCGAGTGTTATTGCTCTAAGTTCTTGTAATTAGTATTATTTTTATTTTCTTTTATAATCCATGACTTACTTTTTGGCACGAAAGTTGTTAGTAGGCTAGTAGCTAACTAAGGACATCATGAGAGTTGGCCTTGAGGTATTTTTTACAAAATAATAGTCTAAAATGACAATATCTTACAGCAAGGATTTTAGAATTGAAATATGATTTATGCGTTTTGGTGTCAAGCTAACAGCAACAAAAATTTTAGGTGGTGAAAAGCAGCGTCAAAGGGCGCACCTCAGGGCCTAGGCGTGAACAAACTAAGCAAGATTTGATCTTATTTGCCAGTGTCTAGTACTGCCCCGCCATGCTATTAATTAGCTCACATATTTATAATACAAAAATTTTAAAACTCTAAATGGCAGTTGACAAAGGGACCAGCACCCTAGCTATAGGCTCATTAAAATTATTTGTTTCAATTTTTCATTCTGGATTTCAGGTAGCTATTTTTAGGAATTAATATATGTGTATAGTGAAATGTGTATATATGTGTAAGTGTTTGTATATATTCTTTAGCTTTATACTAGTTAGTTTGAACAATATTAAATATTGTATAAATACTACTTAATAGTTGTATAATAATAATAATTGTATAGCATAGTGTTATAAGCAAAATAGGGATTTCTTTTTATACATACATGTGCAACACCCGGCCAAACTGGCTGGGTGACAGGGCTGCCAAGCAAGGGACGTTGCAAAATCACTAATGTAAGTTGCAAAATTGCCAAGTAAGTTGCAAAATGGAGGGGGTACATAGCAAAATGGAGAAGTGGAGAAAAATTTAAAAGCTTTAGGTGAAATTTGTTTGCGGAACCTTTTTTTGGTCCTTCAAACTTTGATCCAAAGTAAGTCGCAAATGTTCTTTTCACTTAGTTGTTCCAGCTGACTAGATGCAAGCAATGTTGCACTTAGACTAAACAATATCACACTTTTGTCAAAAACAATGTTGCACTGGCTGGGTAAGATTCAGGAGTTTGCACATATATGTTTTTATACCAGAAGGCATTTTAATTGTCTTATTAAAAGTTTATTTAAAAATTTATTTGATATATTATGTCATAGTAAATTTATTTAAATATTTGAAATATTGAATTATTATCATTATAAAATGTATATTTCTAATTAAATTTTTTCCAAATTTATAGATACTATGGCCATATTAATAAAATAGTTTATATGCTATAGTAGCTGTCTTAAATTTTGAATAAGACCATACCCAAAGACCCAGCTACCATTTCCATAATATTGGAGACTATATTTCTCTAATGTTGACTAGGACTATACTTCTCATTGAATAAAGGATATCCATGGACAAAGGCAAGTACTTCAGTATGCCTTTCAGCACTGTATTTTTTCAGTATTGTATTTGTAGCTTAGTAATCATTTTGTGTTGACATATGACAGTATTGTATATTGTACAAACCAAACCAAGTGAAGTAGGTTACTATTACTGTGACTACGTCTATAATAACTTAATACCTTAATAAATAATTATTCTTATAGAATATGCCTTACCTTTACAAAATTGGCACCATTGTCAGTTGTAGTTTGAACAACTTTTGCTTCAATACTGAACTTTATGTGAACAACTAGCAAGGCTTGTGCTAGGGCAGCACCAATATGGCTACCTTTGAGCCATACAAATGCTAGAACAGTATGCTCCTGTGTTTGAAGCTTTTGATTGAGCCAATGAACAGTGACTCCAAGGTATGTGCATTGAGTGATTGAGGTCCAACAGTCTGCTATTGTATCCACAAACTGGGCTTGACCAAGAAGCCTGTTTAAAAGTGATTAAAAGTTTAAGTTCCAATTAAATTTGCAAGTTGCTATTTAACTTCTAAATTGAACTTAATGCCAATGGATACATTGAACTTATAAATCAAATCATAGAGAATTATTATTTACATTTTTCTATTTTACTCAATAAGTTGCTGTTCCATGGCAGCATACTTCTTACTCAACTGCCTACTAACTGTATAGTGTGAAGGCATTTTTTGATTTGGGTTTATCCCCTCAATATAGTGCAGGAATTCTTTGGACTCAACAGTCTGTAGAGGCTACATATTTGCAATAATGCAGTCCAGAAGGCGCTTGTTGGCTTCTTCCTGCAAAACCCCAACATCATAGCAACTAAATGACTGGCTCAGACTAAGCTAGGACAGATGCCATCATGGACTTGGGCTTGTGGTTGCTAACAACTTTGCTGTAGTTGAAGATGTTGAAGCTAAATTTGAAACCAGTGTTGGAGTAACAGCAGATATAGATGTAGGCTTAGTTGCAGCTACAGTTGCATGTGTCAAAAAAGTCTAGATGCTTATGGCTAGACATGCAGAATTTGCCTTTGGTGGGGCTGCTTCTGTTATAGCTGCTGTTCTGGTTGCTGCAATATCAGTACTTGAGCTTTTCCTCTTGTATGATTGATTAGCCCATAAGCAGCATTCAAACTAAAAATATGGAAAAATTATAATACATTAATAATTATAAATTTAAATTAAAAAATGTAAATAAACTAAATAAATAATCTTATCTCATCTCCATCTTGCACTAGGCCTAGCCAATAAAGTTTAATTTACCTTTAATTCAAAAAGTAAAAAAAGCAAAAAATTACCTCAGTAGCAGCATGGCCATGATATCTTGAAATATGGCTTTTTTATAAAAGCTTTTGGCCTGGCCCTTGAGAATAATAGTTTTGGGCAAATATAGCTGGCAAGTAAAGATAGGGCAGCTTTGAGAGTTGGTTTTGCCTTTGCTGTCCCACTTTTAAAATACAAAAATCCTCCTTTTTACTATTTAAATATTAATCATTTCATTTCAAGTCAATTTGCAAGCAAAAATAAATTTAGTGCAATAAATTTAGTTAATTTTAGAAAAAATAGTGGCACTTTCATAGCACACGCTAACTAGAATTTCAATTTAGCAGAATTAGTGGCACTAAAAAGTCTTACAGTCTGAAAATAATCCATTTTATCTTGATACCAACTCCATTATAAATCTAAGTTTTTTACAATAAATTTTTACTGGGTTATAGACATGACTACTATGTTTATAATATTGGAACTTATAGACATGGCAGCTATGTCCCTAAAATAGAAAGCCTTCTGTATAAGAGACAGTGGCCATGTCAATAAGAGTCTACATAGTGGCTATCCATAAGTACTCCATTAAATTTTGCAACTTTAATAGTTAATATAAACTAAGGCCAGCTAAACTAACTTTAGTCAATGGTATAACTAGAGCAATATGGGGATAGATTCCTTCCCAAGCAAATGGTAGAATGGCAAGTTTTTCTAAAAGTGCTAATAGTAGCACTTCACCTTTTTTAGAGAAATAGTAGTTGTGGACTAGTGACTAGTGGAAGTATGAAGATGGATAGTGGTTTCAATACTGGATATAGTTATGGTACTTCAAACCTCATTACAGTGGACCACTATGGCTATATAAACATAGACATAATAATAACAGACATAAACATAATAATAACAAAGCCTTCTATCAGGTGGAATGAATGAAAAATGAATCCTTAGTTTTTAGTACAATAAAAATATCTTTATCTTAGTAGGCTCTGTATGTAGCACTTAACTATATGTGTAACTATTAGAAATGGCCAGTTGATTAAAGAATTCTAACATATAAATGATATAAAGTTTAATTTATAATTTTTATCTATTTGAATTTGCAATTCAATTCATATATTATTAAATCCATTTCAAATCTAATGAACATACTTTAACTTATTAGAAATGTATAGAAAGACATGTCAGCACCCAGAGTTAGCCAATCCTATATAGATAGTTGCAGTTGGTTGCTCTTCCCATAAAAATATAGTTATGCGCTAAATGGGCTTCTATTGTATTAGTGTAACTGTAACTGGATTAAATTTATAGTTTTTCACATCTGATTTTAATAATCCTAAAGGTTGCTTTATTTTACCTCACAAATTTTCCAGCATATTTTGCAATCGCAACTAAAGTTGCTGAAGACACTATAAAGTGAAAAAATTAAAAATTAAATCTTCCTAAGCGACTTGAGCAGCAGCAAATGCGCGTTACTAGGGAGGCTGCTCGTAGCTAGCTGACCTACCAAAACGGTGCATTGAAGCCACAATAAGGGGGCATGGATCGCGATTCCTTTCCATTCTATTGCGAGCTCTGCTCTGTCGGTATGATGACCCGCGAAGGCTACGAGGTGCACATGCTTGGCAAGCGCCATCAGGAGCGAATGCTGCCGCCGGATAAACGGCCTGGCGCCGCCGCCGCGTCAGCCTCGACCACATCCGGCGCCGGCGGCTCCGACGAGCCCGAGCTGGTCAAGTCAGATTTCGTGCTGCTCCGCCGGATGGCCTGTCAGTCAAGAGAACTGCTGGAGCCGTTGGGCTCGCGTGTGCTGAACTATGCCGACCTGCCCGGCGGCTGCTGCGTGGCCCTGTTCGACCAGCTGGACTCCGGCCAGTGGGACGACACCTATCGCCAGCTGTCCGCCCGCTGCATTGCCTGTCCGGTCTATATTCAAAACGGCGTCGGCGGCAACTGTCAGCCTGTTGATAAGCGTCGCTTGAACTTCGTGTTTCTGTACAACTTGCCGGAGAAGCTCACCCCGGCTGACGTCGCCGACGTAGCCGCTGGTGGCCGTATTTCTATCAACGATGTGCGCATTGTTGAACGCCTTGGCGACGCCCGAGCCGCCTTTGTCCGGATGCCTAGCGAGACTGGCGGCGGAGCGGCCGATCGAACCGAAGTAATCAATCGGTTGAGCTCGTCGCCCGCCGGCTTCTCAGTATTCGAATTGTGGGCGCCAACTGAGGCGTTGGAATCTCCGGCGCCGACACCGCCGCCTGCGCCCTCTTCTCAACTGCAACCGCAGGCCCAGCCAATGATGATGATGTTTAACCAGCCGCCTCATATGAACTATCCCCAGCCCATGCTAGCATTTCAGCAGGCTCAGTACCCTCCACATCCGGCTCAGTTCATGCCATTCCCAGTCAGCGTGCCGCCGCCTTTTTGGAACGCAATGCCGCCAGCCGCGATGTTCGGACAGCATCAATTCAATTATCCTACGCCGCCGATTGCTTCAACAATGATGACGCAATCAGCTTATTCGGCTTCAATTCAACAGCAGGCAGCTGCGTCAACGGCTTGGCAACAGCGGCATTCGAATCGCAGTCACCACCAGCAGCAACATCGGTATCTGCCGCCCGAACCGGCAGCCCGATGGGTAGACGCTCCTCAGCCGGATGAAGACGCCAGTCGGGATCGGCGTCGAAGCCGAAGCCGTCGAAATTCCGATAAACGATCCTCGTCCAGGACGCGTAGGTCGCGCAGCAGATCCGAGCGTCAATTAAGAAAAAAGTCCAGATCGCCGAACGATTCTCGTCGGCGACATCGTCGCGAACGTGACGACCATCGGTCGGCATCTAGAGACGACAGGTCTAGTCGTAGTCGACGTCGCTCCGACCGGTCGTCGTCGAGAACGGAATCGCGACGACAACGCCGGGATGAGCGATCGGACTCTGGCCGTAGCAGCTCCCGTCATCGCCACGGCGACAAGTCCAAGTCGCCGAATCGACGATCGTCATCCCGGCACCGACTTGGCAAATCTACTTCGCGTCGGTCGGCAAGTCATAAACGGTCTGCCGAACCAGCTAACGGTCCCCACAGCTCGCCTAAGCCCCGGCCCGACAAGGAGTCCCCGGTGGAAAAGAAATTGCGCAACGAGTGCAACAAGGAACAGACTAGCGATTCGAACCTGTTTCTATTAGGTCTGAAGATGATTCAGCAGGCGGATACGCTGAACAGGCAGCCTAATATTGGAGCCGTTGGTACCGCTTCTTCAACTGTCTCGAAATCGTCAGACAGCTGGTACATTTCTAGCGGCTTGGAGGCGTACTACGTTGTGTCCGGTTTTCCTAGATATGCCGATTGCATTCGGCTGAGTAGTCGCCTGCAAGTAATTTTATTTAATGACTGCCAACCCATCTGCTATGTGGCGATTCACCCGGCCACTGGCTCCAAAATGGCCGTTATAGCGCCAACGTCTGGCAAGACTTTGTTAAAGCCTCGACTGATGGAAATAGCCCAGTTTCTAGCCGGATCTGCAGCAAAAAAACGCAAAAAGCAGCAGTCTGTTGAAGACGAAGTGATTCTGTACGCCGGGGAAGAAACTGACGAATTTGAGGTTGTATGGGAGAAAGAACTGCCAGTGACGGTTGACAGCGATGCAACCAATTCGAGGTCCGATGGAATCCCAGATGCCGACGCCGAATTTCACATCGAATCTGAAGCCGAATCAACTGAATCAAACCAACTGACTGAGGCCGATCCGAATCCGAAGTCCGTTTCCACAGCGACTACACAAGAAGGGAATAAATTAAAGCCCGATGAACACCTTGTGGAAGCAGCAGAAGATTCTAATCCAGTAGGAGGGAGCTCAGTTCAATCTAATCCTGCTGCTAAAGGGTCAACTAACATTGCAGAGGTCGCAGATCTCAATAATAAGACAGTCGAATCCGACGAGAATGCGGAGCTGGCCGATTCCATGGAAACAGTTGACGAAGTGATTAGCGTAGCGGATCCAAACCTGTCAACAGTGGAATTAGCTGCCGAATCGGTTGGCGATGAAATTGCCGCTAGTGTGAAAGAGGCGGAAATGGTTGAATCAACGAAGGCGATAAGCAGTGTAATTGTTGAAAGTCAAAATGCGGCGGGGGCCCCGTGGTCCGACCAGATTCAAAATCCTGCTGATGAATCGAAGAAGTTGAACTTGCAAACAGCAAGCGAATCAACTGATCCATTAGCTACTGAGGCGGATGAGGTGTCTTCAATCAACCTAATAGTTCGCGAAGTAGTGGATAGCCTATTGGAGTCTGTAGTTCGATTGATTGAATCCGATTCTATTGTGGAGGCGAATAATGCCGAGGAAAAGTCAGTTTCAGCTGCAGAATCGGCTGCGACAAGCAAGCCGATCAGTGATCCTACTGGCAATACGCTGTGCCTCCGCGAGTACAGCACCGTCACTTGTCACGAGTTTGCCTCTAGCCTGCCAGATAGATTTCTATTCTGGCCAACTAAAGGACAGGCGCCTTTCTTGTTGCTGTGGAATCTGCCAACTCGGCTACCGTTGTCGCAGCTGATCAGCTCTCTGCGCGAATTAATTCCTCAACTAAGAAGCGTCCACGTGCCTCGCGATCCGCTCGATTCAAATCGCAACTGCGGCTACTGCGTAGTCCGTTTCCAAGGCGAAACTGATGAAGCATTTTCTCACTGTCTAGCCGCCAGGGATAATGTGCGCACATTTGGCCGAAAAAATCGGCGCCGGCTTGGCAACAGGGCCACTTGGCAGACTCAACTGCGCGCTATACCGGCTCAGATGCGCGAGATCTGTCACGTGCCGCCGTTCAGCTTCCCCTGTCATAATTTAATCACATGGGTTGCCTCGGTGGAGCCCAGCACGGAGCGTTGCGTCATAGACAGATCGCCATTCGCCTGTCCCTGCCATCCTGTCTGCGAAGAATTGGCGCCGGATCAGCAAAAGTTTGTGCAGTTCGCTAAGCTGGTACAGCAGGCCAGGGCGGCCTACCCGGTGGAGACTGTTCGGGCCAATTTGCGCGCCTATCTGGACACCGTTATCTATCGTTGACGGCATTTTTCTAATGCGCTGACATCATTTCTTGTAGACTAGTTAGTACACCTTGTCATTCGTTTGTTAATATTATTATTAATTTGTGTGGACTATTCCAATTGGTTTTTCCTAATTGAGTTAGTAGCTAACTATTTGAGATGCCAAATTTAACTTGGCCAATTGCCACAGCTAGAAAGGAGATATTTGAAACGCATTGATTGAATTGGAATTTCTGTTGTTTGTTTCGACGCTGAGCAAATGTAAAATTCAATATTTTTGTTTTATTAATTGGCCCGACAAAAAGCGATCCTTGAACTCTGTTATTGTCTCATTTCTACAGTAAATTCTAATTGCGTTAGCCTGACTACTCGTACTCCAATATTATTAATAAAATGAATAAACGCTAGCGCGTGTAGTTGTTTGTGAATTGACAATTTTGCGTTTACAATTGGCATATAAATTTTCACAGTAGAGAATTGGTTCTTTTTTCATCGTTTTTTATTTATTTGTCAAGTACTGAAAACGAAAACATTCGAGTGCATCCGTACTAATTTAACCGGCTGAACATTTCAGTTCGGCTTGTTCAGCCGCCAGCAGATCCAATAGCCGTATAGTACGCTACCTTGAACAGCGTAGCCATGCTGGCTGACAGTAACAACAACAAGCAGGCTGAAACTAGGCAGGCTTTGAAGCCCGAACCTGTTCAATTATCAACTGGCGAACCGAGTGAAAATGCAACGCCAGCTAAAGAGAATAATCCTTACAGTCAGCAGGCGGTTCAGGACGCTGATGAGCAGTCGTTGATCTTGTCGGATTTTATCCTGCTGCCAGAGGGTGCCGCCGCTGACGCTGCCAAGGCGGCCACCACCAGCCGGTATTATCGATACTGCGCCAGCCTGGCCGGCCGCTCTGTGCTGCTATTGGACGCCGTGCCCAGCGCCGAGTGGCCAGCCGTGCTGGACCAGTTCGGTTCCGGCGCCTGTCCTCTGTACTTTAGCGTCTGCTCCCAGCGCCGGCCAGACGAAGCTTTAGCCGACGTCAACTTGATTCTGGCCGTTTGGGACGATCCAGATGCTATGCGACTGCTGGGCGACGCTTGGCCAGCTGATCAGCTTCTAGACTTTGCGCCGCTGCCGTTGCCGTCAACGCCAACTGAAGGATCGCCGGATGACGCCGCTTCTAGCGAGGACGCCGTCAACGCATCGGCGACGGCTCTGGCACTGTTGAAGCCGGACGCCGATCGGATCCAACTCGCCAAGCGTCTAGCTGACTCCGGCGCTCGAGCTCACAGCCTGTGGCCTGTGCCAGTGTCGGCCGCTCACGACTTGAACAGGCGGCTGAGTCGGCGACGCCTGTCTAACAAAGATGGCGAGGGCAGCAAGGAGGACGGCGGCAAACGGGCCCGATTGTCGGCATTGGCATTGGCTAATGAACGTCCACTTTGGCGGCTGCAAGCTGGACAGGTAAACAACTTTGATCCTACGCTGGATACGTTAGGAATAGTTTGGCTTTTTGTTTGTCTCCATCCAGAGCTCCATGTTTCTACTACTTAGTAAAATCAATAGTATGCTACGAATATTGCATTTAGTGTTTTAAAATTCTAAAACTCGTATTCAGTCAATCAAAAACCTCGAAACTGCAGCAGGCCTACTTGCGTATCTCCGGTCTAAGACGGACGACCGATTCTGTTCAGCTGACCGACCTGACGATGTACCATTTGTCCGGCATGGCTGTTTCTGGCTATTCAATGTATTTACCCGGCGCGGACTGCGGCAAAGCTGTTATTTGCACTTTAAAGCCAGGCGTATCGGCCGAGTCCGCCGACGCAGCCGCTGCCAATTTAGTGCAAAACTTTCAGCGCCAAGGCTTGCAGGATTCCGAGCAGCGGCCCATTGTTGCTCAAATAGTCCGGCCGGACACATTTCAAGCCGATGATGGTCAGGCTGATTGCCGACTGCCCGACTGCTTTGGCGACAGTTTTCTGCCTTTGCTGAACGAGGCTGCGGTTGATCCGGTGGGTTAACTCCCTTAGCAACGCCATGTTACCTCACGTAACTCCCTTAGCAACTCCATGCTACCTCACGTAACTCCCTTAGCAACGCCATGCTACCTCACGTAACTCCCTTAGCAACGCCATGCTACCTCACCTAACTCCCTTAGCAACGCCATGCTACCTCACGTAACTCCCTTAGCAACGCCATGCTACCTCACGTAACTCCCTTAGCAACGCCATGCTACCTAACGTAACTCACTTAGCAACGCCATGTTACCTCACGTAACTCCCTTAGCAACGCCATGTTACCTCACGTAACTCCCTTAGCAACGCCATGTTACCTCACGTAACTCCCTTAGCAACGCCATGTTACCTCACGTAACTCCCCTAGCAACGCCATGTTACCTCACTTAATTCCCTTAGCAACGCCATGCTACCTCACCTAACTCCCTTAGCAACGCCATGCTACCTCACTTAATTCCCTTAGCAACGCCATGCTACCTCACCTAACTCCCTTAGCAACGCCATGCTACCTCACGTAACTCCCTTAGCAACGCCATGTTACCTCACGTAACTCCCCTAGCAACGCCATGTTACCTCACTTAATTCCCTTAGCAACGCCATGCTACCTCACTTAATTCCCTTAGCAACGCTATGCTACCTCACTTAATTCCCTTAGCAACGCCATGCTACCTCACTTAATTCCCTTAGCAACGCCATGCTACCTCACCTAACTTCCTTAGCAACGCCATGTTACCTCACTTAATTCCCTTAGCAACGCCATGCTACCTCACCTAACTCCCTTAGCAACGCCATGCTACCTCACTTAATTCCCTTAGCAACGCCATGCTACCTCACTTAATTCCCTTAGCAACGCCATGCTACCTCACCTAACTCCCTTAGCAACGCCATGCTACCTCACTTAACTCCCTTAGCAACACCATGCTGCCTTAGCAACGCCATGCTACCTCACTTAACTCCCTTAGCAACACCATGCTGCCTCAGCAACGCCATGCTACCTCACTTAACTCCCTTAGCAACACCATGCTGCCTCAGCAACGCCATGCTACCTCACTTAACTCCCTCAGCAACACCATGCTGCCTCAGCAACGCCATGCTACCTCACCTAATTTTCTTAGCAACGCAAGCCATTCTGCTTCACTTAATTTCCTTTGAAGCATTTTTTGCTTACTCATTTCCCATGGCAATACTGTTTTGATCGTTTTGTTGCATCCTTACTTACGCAACAATCATTTAAGTAGTTTGATTTTTTTGTCTGCAACAATGACGTCCGTTCAAACTCCAGGTGTTCCTACTAATCTGGAACCTGCCTGGCGATTGCAGTCCTAACCTGATTGTCCACCGAATGCGCCGCTTCCTGCCGATGTCGCGCAGTTTCTACTGTCCGAGGCCGGCGCCCAGCTCCGGCGACAACAAGCTGCGCAATTGCGGCTTCGCCGTGGCCAGATTTGATAAGCCTGTAGATTGCGCGCACGCTATGAGACGGTTGAGATCGGCCAGCCAGCAACAATTGGTTGCCATTTTCTTCAGCGGCCTTATTCGATTCTCCTATGCTTGTCTGCAGGTGAGAATGGCGCTCATAAGGAATTTGGGATCATCGGATAGTCAATAATTGTAATGCCAAATTATGCTCACACGTTAGTCATCAATGTTCATGACTTTTTTGGAAATTCGAAAAATTAAACAGGAGTTATAAGTCATTAAGGAGGTCAGAAGATTATCACTATGAGTTATGAGTCATTGAGAAGGTCGGAGGATATCATTAGGTGGTCATGAGTCATTGAGAAGGTCGTAATATATGATTATGTGGTCAAGAGTCATCAAGAAGGTCGTAAGATATTATTAGGTGGTCATAAATCATTAAGAAGGGCGGGAGATTATCATTAGGTTGTCATGAGTCATTAAAAAGGTCAAAAGATGATCATTATGTGGTCATGAGTCATCAAAAAGGTCAAAAGATGATCATTATGTGGTCATGAGTCATCAAAAAAGTCAAAAGATGATCATTATGTGGTCATGAGTCATCAAGAAAGTCTAAAGATGATCATTATGTGGTCATGAGTCATCAAAAAAGTCTAAAGATGATCATTATGTGGTCATGAGTCATCAAAAAAGTCAAAAGATTATCATTATGTGGTCATGAGTCATCAAAAAAGTCAAAAGATGATCATTATGTGGTCATGAGTCATCAAAAAAGTCAAAAGATTATCATTATGTGGTCATGAGTCATCAAAAAAGTCAAAAGATTATCATTAGGGGTCATGAGTCATTGAAAAGGGCGGAAGATGATCATTAGGGGTCATGAGTCATTGAAAAGTCTGACGATGATCATTAGGTGATCATGAGTCATTAAGAAGGTCAAAAGATGCTCATCTGGGGTCATGAGTCATTGAAAAGGGCGGAAGATGATCATTAGGTGGTCATGAGTCATTAAGAAGGTCAAAAGATGATCATTAGGTGATCATGAGTCATCAAGAAGGTCGGAAGATGATCATTAGGTGATCATTAGTAAAAGATGCTCATTAGGAGTCATGACTCATTGAAAAGGACGGAAGATATCATTAGAGGTCATAAGTAATTAAGACGTCACCAAAACTCAAACCTCCTCCCCAACCCCCAGGAGAGCTGTCACGTGCCGCCCATGTTCACTTATCCTTGTCACAACCTGCTGCCCTGGCTAATCAAAGCCAACCAGTACAGCGAGAATCCGTTGGATTCCCTGCCCGACTCGCCGCCCTATTCGCCGGCGCCGTTCTGCTGTCCCTGCCATCCGGATGCCATACCGTCCGCCCCAACTGGCGGCATGTTCGACTGGCTGGCCTTCACCCTTCGCCTGCGTCAGCCAAACGGTGACGATTCAATTGGCTCATTCAGGTGAGCGCCTGACTTGGGATTCTAATTCTTCATTATTTAGTGTAATTTCGACTAGGTAAACAACACGCCCCGGTCGCCCCCTCCCCCTAGGCTACTTTCGGATTTGATGTGCGAAAGCGAAGAATTGGCGCCGCTGCACGCCACCTTAGCCTGGCTGTCCTGCTCCTCTTCTCAGCAGTCTGGCGTTGCTGCTAATCGTTCTGACAGCAATGCCCACCTGCTTCGTGCGCTGGACAGCAGCAGCGGCAGCAACAACAACGACGACAATGACGATGATAGTGACGACGACGACAGCAGCGTCAGCTCCGAATCCGAGCATTGGCGCCTCCGTCTGCCGCGTCGCGCCCTCCGCTGCTGGCTTCTGTCCGGCTTTTCCGCCGACGCCGACCCGTCGGAATTGGCCGCCGCCGTTCGACGCGCTTTCCCGCCGCGCCTAGCCGCCAATCTGTACATTGCCGGACACGCCAGCCTGGACGGCCAGCTGGCTGTTCTGCGCCTGCCAGCCTCGCTGACAGTGAAAGTGGTCGAACAAGCTGCCAAGCGATTAGCCGAGGAGCTGCTAATGGGCCAGCCGGACATCCGATTTCAACAATGGGGCGCCCGTTCGTTGCGCCTGATCAACTTGCGCCCGACTCTGGCGCCCTTCTGTCCCGTGCCCGACGCTTGCGCCGCCCGCTGCCAGTTTATTCTAGTGTGGAATCTGCAACGGAAAATGCCTCCTATAGAGATTGCCACGCGTTTCTTGGACCGCTTTCCTCTGGTGAGGCGTCTGTCTCCTATCTGTCTCCTCTTCCTCTTCTATACCCTCCCATCTATCCCATTCCTCCCTCCCTACCCTACAGGTTCGCAGCGTTTTTGTCCCAGCAGCCGCGGCTACCAACGTATCTACCAACGGTGGGGCCAGAAATCTCGGCTACTGCGTGCTGCGTTTCAATCAGCCACGCGACTGCGCCAGAATCCTGGCCGCGCTCCGCTCGCTGACTGATTATTCGGCCGAGTTAAGCAGCCTCTGTCCCGGCTCGCCAATACAAATCAGCCTGTGCCGCATGGACGACACGTGCCGATTGGCGCCGTTTCAGTTCCCCTGTCACAACATGCTGCCGTGGTACGCGCGTCGCTTTCTTGACCATGTGAGCTGCCGTCTACTGTTTCTGCCACGTTAAACTGTGCCTCGGAAATCGCCTTTACAGCCCCCACACTGGCCCATGAGAATGGCCCCCCCACTGGCCCATGAGAATGGCCCCCACACTGGCCCATGAGAATGGCCCCCCCACTGGCCATGAGAATGGCCCCACACTGGCCCATGAGAATGGCCCCCACACTGGCCCATGAGAATGGCCCCCACACTGGCCCATGAGAATGGCCCCACACTGGCCCATGAGAATGGCCCACACACTGGCCTATGAGAATGGCCTTTATACAGCCCACACACTGGCCTATGAGAATGGCCTTTATACAGCCCACACACTGGCCTATGAGAATGCCCTTTATACAGCCCACACACTGGCCCATTAGCGCACTGACATCTCCGCAATCCGGCAGGCCCGCTCCCTGTGCCTGGAGAGCTGGAAGCGGCCGTTCCGCTGTGTCTGCCATCCGAGCAGCGCCCCGTTGTCGCCGTCGTCAGTCGAGCAGCTCATCCGGCTTAGCCGCCTGATCCGCGTGGCCGGCTCTGTCGGCAACGTCGGCTACGACAGTCTGAATGTCGCTTTGTCGGAATTTCTCGAAGCTGCCGAGTCTGATAGCACAGCTGAATGAGCCTTGGCGATTTGTTTTTTTATATAACTCACACCTTGCCCATTCGAAAACATGAATTTTGTAAAACCTAATTTGATTTAAACGTTATAAGGTGTTATTAAATTTTATTTGTCTCTCGCTTTGTTTTGATAAATAGGCTTCGCAATCGGTGCTGAGAAATTACATGACTAAACTTACAAATTTAATATTCAATATTTGTGGTGCTTTGCGTTAATATAGCTCTGTTATCGGGTGCTTCAGTTCGTTTGGCGTTTCTTTAATAGCGCAAATAACGATGCTATAATCTGTTGCATTATTTTTATTCACGCGTTGACTACACATTTTTATCGCATTTTTGTTAGTCTGCGCTACGAACTCATTTTTTCAGGTTTTTTTGTTACTTAGATAGGGCCTTTGTTTTACACAGCTTTTTTCTGTTTCGAATATTGTAACTTTTTTGTTCTTCAGCAAGTTGCCTTGGCTTTGCTTTTTTTCGTCTACTTGCTGCTGGCCTTCGTTAAATGAATGGTTGTAAAGGTTGTCTTTGTGCTGAGTTTTCTTTGATAAATTAATATTTAATATTAATATTGGTAGTAGTACAAATTTGCCTGCATTTTTCCAGCTGTTTAGTCTGCAGAAATAAGTCTTTGTGTCAGCCTTAACCAGTTACTAAGAACGCGTTTTTGTATTTGTAAAGAACTATAAATGAAAGCTTCGTTTTTTGAAATAATAATGAGATGGTGCAGTTGCTGTATGTGCTTTGTGAAGGACGCCTTTTTAGTTTGACTAGAAAAAAATGATCCTTTTTATTGGTTATTTTAATAATTTGGTGGGCTGCTCAAATTTTTGGGTGGGTGTTGCCTTAACTATCAAATTTTCCTATTGCACACAGATTTCCCTTTCAATTCAGTGAGATGCAGTTTAGAAATGCGAAAGTGGGTTGCAAATCAGAAATTTTGGATTCAGGAAATATGATGTCACAGGCAATAGTTAATTTTATTACATTTTTGGAATGTCAAAGCACCCTTATTGATTAATTCACTTGCTGCACGGGATTGATAACTTAAGAAAGGGGATTGCTATCATGCAGACGGTGAAAATGGAATGAGGATAAAAGTAGTTAAGATCATTGGGAATTTTTTTACTGCATTGTTATTCGGCGCGCACGCCCTATGGGTGCTGAAATAGCGAGGCAGCTTACCGGATAAATTTCTAGCTAGTCCAAGTTCTACTGGTGGAACTGTTAGTCTGTTATGTGCTTACGTTTTGTAACAAGGAGAACTTAAGCAGACTTCAGTGTAACTTAAAGTGGTCCTTGCTTTGTAATTACACCCAAGGACCATTCCAACGTCGTTAAGGTACCAAAGCAAGCTTCAATTCGACCGATAGATATAAAATAAATTTTATAATTTCCTTTGTCTCAGCTTCCATTAAATTGCTACTATGATTAATAATTATCGATTAAATTTACTAACTCAGTGCTAAACTTGTTATAACTGCTAGCAAAACTTCTTAGTATTTGACTTGAAAAAATAAGCTTCATTTTTAGGAGAATAGGCTCAGCGCGAACTATATTAACGCTTGTTCTCGGCTCGACTGGTGCAGTAGATAAACTACCACAAAAATTAATCATTAAAATTTAATAGTTTTTTCAAAAATATTCTTAATTGATGCATAAGCATTTTTATTGCCGAGAAGCTTTACTCTACATGAGTTGAGAGCTGCTTTGATAACTAAAATGATATTGACTATAATTCATATTACCATTTTATTTATAGAAACATACAAAAGAGAAGAAAAGTTCGAAAGAGAATATAGTAATAAATATTTAATCTATGTTACCAATAAACTAATTTAAGGGTTTTTAATTACACATTTTTTGCTTAAACAGTGGGTGTGCACACTCTAACTAAGTATAAAATAAATACTAAAAACTAAGAAAATTTACAGTTTAAATAAAATAGATACCAAAACTTAGAAATTTGCTATTTACCCAAAATTCAGCTCTATTTCTTTTCATTTTTTAATATAATATTTATAACATTTTATTCATTATTGTGAAAAAAAACTAGGTAATACCTAAGTCTAAGATTATATTGTGAATATATAAGTATAATTAACACAGTTTTTTAAGCATATGGCATTTACCCTCTAACCCTATTATATAATATGCAATGGATATATAAGTAAAAATATATTCTAATTTTTTTAATACTGTCAATACTATGCACTAAATTGAAAATGGATTCTTAGACCTATTTGTTACAATACAATATCACAAATATTTTTTTCATAAAATCCCTAATGAAATATTGAGTCAAAGAGGCTTAAAAATCCTTTTTTTCAGTATTTATTGTTAAAGTCAAGAGGTAGGCTAATTCAAAGAGTTCTTTCAACTAGTGAAAACATAGCCAAATACCAACCTAGCTAGGCCTATACTAGTTATAGTTTAATAGCTCACAGATACAAGGCTATATTTTTTCCTTGATCACTTTTGGCTATCCTTAAGATGCATGTACATAGCAGTTACTTTATTTAAAGCTTAGCAGCTTTTAAATAGATTGTATAAAAAATGCTCCCTTATTTTTTTGGATCAAATGAGCTTGACCACATTGATCTCTGAACTTAGGATTGCTCTTATTGCTCTGAAACACATGCTCTTATTAAATCTGTCAACATTCAGCAGTTTTTTTACTTTTTGTTTCACTCAAGCCAAGCATGTGCTCGTCAGCATCCCCAATGTCAAGCTTCAATGCTTGGAGACTGCGCCTCCCGCCGCGGCCGCTGCTACTGCTGCTTGTGCTAGTCCTGGCGCGTCAGCCAGCCAGCGCCGAGTCCGGCCGCAGCGACGTGTCCCAGCGGCCCGAGTTCATGTCCGCCGCGCACTACCAGCGCACCCGCCAGCAGCAGCAGGACGAGTTCCGCCTAGTCCTGTCCTGCTCGCCGGATTTGGCTAAGCCGGGCGCCTACGATGTTAATCCGCCGCCGCTGGCGCCTCTGACCCGCGCTGCGGTACCGGCCCAACAGTCGGCCTCCGGCCGGGACCGGCTGACCTGGCTGAGGCGTCGTCAGGCCGACACGCACAGTCTGACTGGCGACTCCGTGCAGCTGTTGGCCATGGCAGTCTCGCCGCCCGGCTGCGATCAGGCCCGCTTGATCTCGTCACTAACGGCGCCTGTCAATGGCGCCGGTTCAACAACCACTATCGCTTTGATCGACGTGAAAGACTGCGGCCTGGCCGCTTCTATCGACGCTGTACGTCGTCTGCCGGGTCGTCGCGTCGGCCTGCTGCTAGTATTCAACGCCCCGCCTAGCAGCGCCAAATCTTTTCAAGAAGACGAAGAAGCAGCGGAAGCCTCCGCTCTGGCCGGTTCCATTGTTGGACAGACGCATTCGCCGCCGCCGCCGCTGCCGGTTGTTCTGTACGAACCCGCCGAGCTGGCTAGCCGGCTGCTCGCCGAGCTGCAGTTAGCCAATCGCAGCTGCACAGTTAGCTATTTGTTTCGCTCTGTTGGATCAGACGGCCTTATTAACAAGACCTCAGTGCTGTTTGTGTCCGTGTCCTTCATCCTGCTGATGTTGATCAGCCTGTCATGGCTAATCTTTTACTATGTGCAGCGGTTCCGATATCTGCACGCCAAGGAGCGCCTGTCGGTTAGTTGGATTATTTATTGTTGGCTGGCGTTGCTATGGGAAATTGGGGGATTTTTACTCAGATGGGATGCCGATTTTTTGGGATGGGATATAATTGTGATTTTCCCTTTGTTTTAAAATGGGATTTTTGTGTGTTTACTACCCTGTTCAAAGATAGGGTATTTGTATGATTTTTCCTTTGTTTTGAAATGGGATTTCTGTGTGTTTACTACCCTGTTCAAAGATATGATATTTGTGTGATTTTTCCTTTGTTTTGAAATGGGATTTCTGTGTGTTTACTACCCTGTTCAAAGATAGGATATTTGTATGATTTTTCCTTTGTTTTGAAATGGGATTTCTGTGTGTTTACTACCCTGTTCAAAGATATGATATTTGTGTGATTTTTCCTTTGTTTTGAAATGGGATTTCTGTGTGTTACTACCCTGTTCAAAGATAGGATATTTGTGTGATTTTTCCTTTGTTTTGAAATGGGATTTCTGTGTGTTTACTACCCTGTTTAAAGATAGGATATTTGTGTGATTTTCCTTTGTTTTGAAATGGGATTTCTGTGTTTACTACCCTGTGTTAAGATGGGATATCTGTGTGTTTATTCCTCTTCTGTAGGAAGTGCTACTTCGGTTAATTCCCTAGCTTAGGGATGCGATACTAATTTGTTATCCCATCCCCCTGTGCAGCATGTAAGTGGATATCTATCTGTATATCCTCAAAGGTCAAAGGAAAGGCCAAAGCGTCATTAGAAACCAATGCACTATTTGAAATTTTAGAAATTCGGTGGGTCTATAAATTTGCTTCCTGTTACTGCTGTAAGATGACGCGGCAAACTCATGAACTGGTTATATATGCTGGGTCAATCTACATAAGATATGATTTAATGAATCAAAGCAAAAGTTTATTATTATTTCCTTTAAATATTCCATTTTAGCGCCGGTTAGGAAACGCGGCTAAAAAAGCGCTAACTAAAATTCCCGTCAAGGTGCTCAAAACTGGCGACAAGGTGAGAGTTTTTCGATGTTTTTTTCAGAGCTTTCCTCTAATTTGAGTTTGAGCTTTTTGACTAATTAGCTTTATTGAGGCATCTGTTCAGTTTTTCAGCTGGCTTGGTTGAGAATGAGAATATAGATTAATGGTGATGCAGACAGATAGAGTGAGATAGGTCAAATTATTGGGAGGAGGCAAGAGGAGTGAAGTAATGGAGGGAGGCAGAAGTAGAGTGAGGAAGGGGAGGCAGGGGTAGAGTGAGGAAGGGGAGGCAGGGGTAGAGTGAGGAAGGGGAGGCAGAGGTAGAGTGAGGAAGGGGAGGCAGAGGTAGAGTGAGGAAGGGGAGGCAGGGGTAGAGTGAGGAAGGAGAGGTAGAGGTAGAGTGAGGAAGGGGAGGCAGGGGTAGAGTAAGGAAGGAGAGGTAGAGGTAGAGTGAGGAAGGGGAGGCAGGGGTAGAGTGAGGAAGGGGAGGCAGGGGTAGAGTGAGGAAGGGGAGGCAGGGGTAGAGTGAGGAAGGGGAGGCAGAGGTAGAGTGAGGAAGGGGAGGCAAAGGTAGAGTGAGGAAGGGGAGGCAGAGCCTTAAGCCTTTTTTAACTTAACGATGACGTCAGAAGTATTTCCTATTGCGTCCGCGGTAAACCTTTAGAATTTAATCTGCTAAATCTACTGCACTTACACAATGATTGGCATATTTTTTTCTGTCGGTTTCTTTGTTGAAATTGTATCTTCCGTCCCCCTTTAAAATCCGGGAGCTGTGAGAGGACGCCAGTTATAAGGGGCCTCTAGGCGCAGGATAAATTGAACGGCAAAAATTCCGCAGAGCCTGATGAGCCGGTCGAATGACGCCTCCCCCTTTTTAGCTAGCTGCGGGCGATGAATAATTCCTTTTTAAGCCTAGAGCAAGGCTTTCGGGCTAGCGGCTAGAGGCTGTTAATTAAGTCGGCAAGCCTCACCTGGGACGGGGAATACGAAAACCAGCTGGCCATCGGAGACTGACGCACTCAGACTCAGATAGAGAAAGAATGCCCTGAATGCTCTCTGATGTCCCGGGACTCGGCCACCCCCGTCTAGGGTTTGACTCCGCTAAATTTTTGTTTTACTCAGCTAATGCTCAAATCTCGCAGCCACTCCTGTATTCCCCTCCCCTACTCCCTCCCTACATCCGGCCAGGAGTTCCACTGGATTGGCGACCAGTGCGCCGTGTGCATTGAGCCGTACAGGTGCGGCGAATCGGTTCGAGTTCTGCCCTGCAGGTGAGTGGCTGTGACTGGGTGGCGATTCTCTGCGTGTGTGGGCTAATGGGATTTTTTAGTAATTAACAGGAGTTTGATTTTCGATTGAAGCTACAATTATGTATTATAGAAAAATAGCCTAGAAGTTTTTTTGCCTTATGCCCGGAAGGTCGTGGGTTCGAGCCCCGGCTCTAGGAGGAGACAATGTGTAGCATTGAGCAAGGCACAATGAGACGAGATTTTCCTTCATGTGCATTGGAACTTTTCATATCGACCCCCGTCATCCAGGCACTTCTATCACAAGTCCTGCATCGATCCCTGGCTGCTGGACCAGCGCTCCTGCCCGCTGTGCAAGCTGGACATCTTGAAAGCCTGCGGCCTGCACATTCACCGCGGCTCCCACGCCTCCTGCTTGACAGCCACCTGTCTGCCGAGCATTCCCACGCCGTTGCCTCGTCTGCCGCCGCCGCCGCCGTTGCCGCTATGTCTAGCGGCGCGTCCGCTTCCGCCGCCGCCGCCTCAATGGCCGGCTCCGTGCACCCGCCGACGCTGCTCAGCCTGTCGATGCAAGCCGCTGGCGGGCCCGTCGGCTGCGGCGGCCGGCGCTCCATTGACGGCTCGCCCTCCAATAGCCAGTCGGATGAGGGCGGCGTACAGGTCTGTGTTTAACAGAATGCTTATTTACCGATATGTATCGATAATATTAATGCGAAAATGTTTTATAAATCGCATTTGACATTTTTATTATCTGAAACTTCTAAATAAAAAATAATAGGAAAATTACATAGCTAGCCGATATGTATCGAAAGTACAATAACCTCTGTGTTTTAAAGAAGCAAGAAACTATAAAAGGCTGTGGCATATATTTTTGATGTACTTTAATGCGTCCAGAGATGCGTACACACCAGGATTTTCTATATAAAGCGGCTGCCTAACAACTCACAATAAGCTTCTTAAATAAACATGAAAAACATATTTCGCAGAAAAATGTAATGGAAATAGGCTATTATTAAAAGGTTGCTTGTCTGACTGGCTGACTGCGAAGACCCTCCACCTATTGATAGACGCATAGGAGCTTGAGCCGCGTACCGAGAAGGAAAATAGGACAGGAAGAAAGACCGCCTCGTTCAGCCCCAAGGGATGGCAAAAGATGCGTGACTACAGGTATCTCTGGTTGTCGTCTTCTTTCATGGGGGGTGGATTTTTTTCCCTGCGCTTCCCAAATGCACCGGAGAGTCACTAAACCACTAAGCTGGCTGGCTGATTTATGGGAGACGGAGAGTGAGGCGCCCCTAGAATTTAGCTCGCTGATGCGTGCAGCTAAATGCGCGTGAAATCGCCAGAGTAGCTTGCACCAACGATAAATAAAACTTGACTCGCGTTCTGTTTTTTTATCCTATAAAAATTTATGATGCATCAATGCTTAAGGGAGTGACTAAGGCAATTCTATTATTGCATCGATTAGTTTTTTGTGGGGGTGTTTTTTCTTCCGATTAATAGCAGCTGTGTAATAATAAAATGCAATTCTTGGATGGATTTACTTGTCTACTTGATAATTGGTGATTGATTTTGTTTGAATGCACATACGAGTAGAAAGTACTCACCTTATTACAGTTATCTGTTGGACTAATTAGTAATAATAATTTACGGAGAAGGAATTGAGGTAACAGGAGAAGAGGGAGACGGGGACTGAGGGAACGGGAGAAGGGGGAGACGGGGACTGAGGGAACAGGAGAAGGGGGAGACGGGACTGAGGGAACAGGAGAAGGGGGAGACGGGACTGAGGGAACAGGAGAAGGGGAGACGGGACTGAGGGAACAGGAGAAGGGGGAGACGGGACTGAGGGAACAGGAGTGGAGGGAGACGGGACTGAGGGGAACAGGAGAAGGGAGAGACGGGACTGAGGGAACAGGAGAAGGGAGAGACGGGACTGAGGGAACAGGAGTGGAGGAGACGGGACTGAGGGAACAGGAGAAGGAGAGACGGGACTGAGGGAACAGAGTGGAGGGAGGATCTGAAGGTACTCAACCTCAAGCGTCCTCCCCCGAACCCGCGCCAGGTGGACAATCGAGCCGCCGGACGTGCAGTACCACCACTCCAACAACAGCTCTGTGCAGTGCGCCCCCTACGCCTGCCGCCAGCATGATTCTTCGGACGCCGCGTCGGCCGCCTCCGCTAGCTCCGACGCTGTTGACGACCGACGTCTACAGCAGCAGCAGCAGCAGCAGGCGGAGGCCGCCGAAGTGTGCTATCCGCTGGTGCACCGGCATCACGGATCTGGTTTGAGATAATACGGACTTTGTGGCTTGCAACGACTGTTTGGATTTAATGGCTTCGTTGAGATTATTGGGAACATTCTGGTTCGTCTTTATCATCTAATCTTCTTTAGCGGTTGCTTTGGATCTCTTTCTTGCCTGCGATAGACGTTTTTGTTGATTATGTGAAATCCTTGATGGTTGTGCTGATAGTTAGTCATGGACCCAATTTAAACACCTTGTTGCTGTTCTGTTGCTATGCTACCTGACTGAACCTTGTCCTTGATTCAAGTCAGAGTAAACTTGCTTCTAGAATCCAGAATTGCAGCTGACGCTTTTATCTGTCAGTCTTCTCTATTGTTATTAAATATTGTAAAATATTGGCGTTATTCGCGCTCTAGTCCCTCCGTCTGTGTCCGTATGATTGTAGCTTTGATTTATCGTTGTGGCCTACTAGTAGTAGCATAGTTAGTTAATTGTGTATAAAATCGTATATACTTTATTCTATAGTTGTTAGTTTGCTAATTTTATGCTCTCTGCAAGTTGTTTAAATTGTCTACTAAGGGGAAATTCGATCTGATATGCCCAGAGCCTGCGAGTTTTGCGTCGTTCAAAACAATATTCTGTTGTCTTTCTGTGCGTTCTCTGCGTTCTCGACCAAAAGTATTGTGCCCCCAATTGGTTAATACTGATTTGTGATTAGTTGTGTAAACAAATAATTATTTATATTTGTTATAAATGGTTAATTTTTAGTTTTGAAAACAATGTAATCCTGTAATTGCGCAGTTTTTTTCCTCCAGTTGCTGTCCTTTGCGCATCCTTGTTTGGTACTACTACGAGTAGGACGCATTCTTTTCTTTCTTAGCCTAATGCTTTGTTGCTTTTTATTGCTTGCGTTGCTTTCTTCGGCACCTTTTGACTCCCTGTAAAGAAATTCTCCATTATTCTGGGGAATTTTTATAATATCCTATATCCCTATATTTACACAGTTTTTTTTGTCGGCCATTTTGTGCAAATGTTTTTGCAAGACTAATGCAGATAAATAAATGAATATTGTGTCCGCCTACTGTACTGCACTTCTTGTTTATGTCTGTAGAAATTAGCAACTTAACTCGCTTTGGCTTTACGTTGAGTTCAGTACCTTTGATCCCACTGTGTCCTCATTGTTCCCACTGTGTGCACATTGATCCCACTGTGTCCTCATTGATCCCACTGTGTTCCCATTAATCCCACTGTGTCCAGGTTGATCCCACTGTGTCCTCATTGATCCCACTGTGTTCCCATTGATCCCACTGTGTCCTCATTGATCCCACTGTGTTCCCATTGATCCCACTGTGTCCTTATTGATCCCACTGTGTCCTCATTGATTCCACTGTGTCCTCATTGATCCCACTGTGTCCTCATTGATCCCACTGTGTCCTCATTGATCCCACTGTGTCCTCATTGATCCCATTGAGTCCTCATTGATCCCACTGTGTCCTCATTGATCCCACTGTGTCCACATTAATCCCACTGTGTCCTCATTGATCCCACTGTGTCCTCATTGATCCCACTGTGTCCTCATTGATTCCACTGTGTCCTCATTGATCCCACTGTGTCCTCATTGATCCCACTGTGTCCTCATTGATCCCACTGTGTCCTCATTGATCCCATTGAGTCCTCATTGATCCCACTGTGTCCTCATTGATCCCACTGTGTCCACATTAATCCCACTGTGTCCTCATTGATCCCACTGTGTCCTCATTGATCCCATTTAGTCCTCATTGATCCCACTGTGTCCACATTGATCCCATTTAGTCCCTCATTGATCCCATTGAGTCCACATTGATCCCACTGTGTCCTCATTGATCCCACTGTGTCCCACTGTGTTCCCATTAATCCCACTGTGTCCAGGTTGATCCCACTGTGTCCTCATTGATCCCACTGTGTTCCCATTGATCCCACTGTGTCCTCATTGATCCCACTGTGTTCCCATTGATCCCACTGTGTCCTTTATTGATCCCACTGTGTCCTCATTGATTCCACTGTGTCCCTCATTGATCCCACTGTGTCCTCATTGATCCCACTGTGTCCCTCATTGATCCCCACTGTGTCCTCATTGATCCCATTGAGTCCTCATTGATCCCACTGTGTCCTCATTGATCCCACTGTGTCCACATTAATCCCACTGTGTCCTCATTGATCCCACTGTGTCCTTCATTGATCCCATTTAGTCCTCATTGATCCCACTGTGTCCACATTGATCCCATTTAGTCTCATTGATCCCATTGAGTCCACATTGATCCCACTGTGTCCTCATTGGATCCCATTGGGTCCTCATTGATCCCACTGTGTCCACATTGATCCCATTGAGTCCACATTGATCCCATTGTGTCCTCATTGATTCCACTGTGTCCACATTTTGATCCCATTGAGTCCACATTGATCCCATTGTGTCCTCATTGATCCCACTGTGTCCACATTAATCCCAGAGTCTGAACATTGATCCCACATTCTCCAGGTTTTTCCTAAATTTAAATTGATCCTATAGCCTACACATTAATTTGCAAAGTTTTAATGTAGCAACGTTTTTGATTGCAGCAATGAACAGCACTACAATAGAGGCATCTGCAAGTTCCTGTTTGAAAAGACTAGAGCAAATTAGCTATTATTTTATCTTCCTAGCCAGAGAGTACAGCTTGGTTGGCAATAATAAAACGCCTCTTAAACTATTAAAGGAGTTTTTATTCACGTATGAGCTGTTGAGGTCAACGGCTATCGCCTCCTGTTTCTGTTGAGGAGTAACAGACAGGAATTAAGGCAAGGATAGGCTATTTGGTGCGCTGAATAGCCTCATGGTAGCAGCTGTGGAGCGAGTATAAGCTGATGCAAAAGTTAAGCCAAGCCGGCCAGCTCGGGGTGAGGGGATGAGCAACGGGAAGAACAGAACGGAGACTGGGCTAATTACCACGGAGTTCTGGCCTGGACTCTAACCGGCCCGCTCAGTAGATTCCCTTGCATTTGCCTTCCCCTCGGGGAGCGATGCGTGTAAAAGTGAACTGCTGGTCGGCCGACTGAGGCCCGATAATTGAGTTAAAGAATTCCCTAAGGCATTTGGGAGGATTAACTTATTTTACTTTCCTTCCCTATCTACCGTTCTGTCTCTCTCTCTGTTCCCCTCAGTGTGTCTCCCCGCAATATTTTTTTGGGGATAGCGATGCGTCCTCCGTGTCTTCCTTCTGTCTTAGAGAGGCGAAACAGCAGCAAAATGCAAGTCGATCTGGTCTATCTCTGCGAGTTTCAGTGTTCTAAGTAGTTGTACGAGAACAGGCCCAATCAATTTATTACTCGGCGGAGCGGCCGGAGAGTCACCCGGCCTGGTTGGCCAATTTTGGTATCCAGCGGCAAGTTTAATCAGACCGTTTGGGTGACGCGATTTGGGGAATTGGGCGGCGATGCCAGTCATCCCATCGGGATCGGAATCTTATTGAAAGATGAGTCAGCCTAATTCGTCCATGAGATTACATCAGGACTGCAGCTTGATTGCCTCCTCAGCCCAGTTGTTTGTGACGCTGCATGCGCTACTTTAGATGTTTATCGATGCTGGGGTCGTTAAGTCCGTTTCTGGTTTTCAGACTTCAAGTTTACGGTTTCAAAAGTTTTAATTTTTTAATATTAAGGCAAGGAAGTCTTAAGGACGACGTCCTTGTATCACGGTTTTTTAAATAATTTTCAGATTGAAACTAGTGGGACCTCAGTGTCTGTAAAGTTTGAGACTAGTGGGACCTCAGTGTCTGTAAAGTTTGAGACTAGTGGGACCTCAGTGTCCGTAAAGTTTGAGACTAGTAGGACCTCAGTGTCTGTAAAGTTTGAGACTAGTGGGACCTCAGTGTCTGTAAAGTTTGAAACTAGTGGGACCTCAGTGTCCGTAAAGTTTGAGACTAGTGGGACCTCAGTGTCTGTAAAGTTTGAGACTAGTAGGACCTCAGTATCCGTAAAGTTTGAGACTAGTAGGACCTCAGTGTCTGTAAAGTTTGAGACTAGTAGGACCTCAGTGTCTGTAAAGTTTGAGACTAGTAGGACCTCAGTGTCTGTAAAGTTTGAGACTAGGGGACCTCAGTGTCTGTAAAGTTTGAGACTAGTAGGACCTCAGTGTCTGTAAAGTTTGAGACTAGTAGGACCTCAGTGTCTGTAAAGTTTGAGACTAGTGGGACCTCAGTGTCCGTAAAGTTTGAGACTAGTAGGACCTCAGTGTCCGTAAAGTTTGAGACTAGTAGGACCTCAGTGTCCGTAAAGTTTGAGACTAGTGGGACCTCAGTGTCCGTAAAGTTTGAGACTAGTGGGACCTCAGTGTCCGTAAAGTTTGAGACTAGTAGGACCTCAGTGTCCGTAAAGTTTGAGACTAGTAGGACCTCAGTGTCCGTAAAGTTTGAGACTAGTAGGACCTCAGTGTCCGTCCCAGTGTTAAAGTTTGAGACTAGTAGGGACCTCCACACACAGTGTCCGTAAAGTTTGAGACTAGTAGGACCTCAGTGTCCGTAAAGTTTGAGACTAGGGACCTCAGTGTCCGTAAAGTTTGAGGACTAGTAGGACCTCAGTGTCCGTAAAGTTTGAGACTAGTGGGACCTCAGTGTCCGTAAAGTTTGAGACTAGTAGGACCTCAGTGTCCGTAAAGTTTGAGACTAGTGGGACCTCAGTGTCCGTAAAGTTTGAGACTAGTGGGACCTCAGTGTCCGTAAAGTTTGAGACTAGTAGGGACACCTCAGTGTCCGTAAAGTTTGAGACTAGTGGGACCTGAGTTTCTGTTCAGTTTAAAAAATTTTCAGATCAGCTCAGTCTATTTGTTAATTGCAGAGAATGCTTCGTTTAGACAAAATTTTTGTTTGATGTGAAATAATATGAGACTGGGATCTCTCTCAGGACTGTAAGCCCATCCATCAGTCAGACACCTTCAGCCAGCTTCGGTGTCAAATCTCCTCCTGCTTAGTTTCGTTAGGCAAAGAGAAGGATGGGAAGAAAATCCCATGGCTTCAGGTTGGCAGCAGGGTCGGACTAACGCTATTGGGCGGCCTCTGTCCCAGCTGACGGATTGATGGCTGCCAGTGGGATGGCAGTGGCTGCTGATGAGTTTGCCTGTCCCTTCACTCCGGAACGAGGATTGGACGTGCGGCTAGAAAAGTGACGGAAACTGGCGGGACCGTTGAGATTCTTTAGCATTGCTGCTTCTAGGAGAAAGAGTTCTTTCATATTGTATCTTTCTTACTCTTTTTTTGTAAAATCTGCTGCATCAGGAAGCTGCCAACACACTCTGACAGCTTGAGCTTCAATACGGTGAGTGACACGTCACACTCCGAGTCCATGACTGACAGCCACTCCCGGCTGTCTATCTGCATTTCTGCCATATTCTACCCACTCAGGACCGACCTCGATGGTGCAGCTGTTCTACTACGAGCAGGTCGGTCGTCGGTGCGTCAAGCTGCTCCAAACTGGCCAGAGCGGCGACGACGCCGGCGGCAGTCGGGAGCATCGGCAGCAGCAGTCAAAGTGCTGCTCCACGCGGAGGAGGGCGCGGCCAACGGCATCGGCCTGAGCGCCTATTGGCTGCTGCGGTTTCCCTGGTTCACCAGGCGAATCTGCCGGATTACGGAGGTCAGCGGCGGCCAGAAACGACGCGCCGGCTGGGCAACAGTCGCCCACTCCGAGGACGGCGGCTGCGTGGCCATCGCTGGACAGCTGAAGCGGAAGGCAAAGCAGGCGCAGGGCTGCGGCGGCGGCGGCGGCGTCAGCGGAAACGCCAGCTTTGTGCTGCGCCTCACCATCCAGGGTGTCGGACGCGGACTTTCACCTGGGCTACAGCCTGACCGGCTGGCTGGAGGCTGGCAGAGGCCGGCAGCGCCAGGTGACGCATCTGGCCATGGTGAAACGGCACGGATACTGAACTGGGGGGGGGGGGGCGATCGAGACTGGGTCAAAAATTTCTGGCTTGGACTGCGGATCTTTACCGAGTCAGCACCGCGTGATCTATCTTTGGTTGATTATTTGATTATTTGGTTGACTTTTTTGTTTTGGTCTCCAAGGTCTCTGAATGATTTGGTAAACTTTATCAATCAAAATTTCTCATGCCTCGAATTTCGGGAATCTGATGCCTCAGATCTTGGAAACTCATACCTCAGATATCGGGAATTTCATACCTCAGATCTCGTGAATCTCATACCTCAGATCTCGTGAATCTCATACCTCAGATATCGTGAATCTCATACCTCAGATCTCGTGAATCTCATACCTCAGATCTCGTGAATCTCATACCTCAGATCTCGTGAATCTCATACCTCAGATCTCATGAATCTCATACCTCAGATCTCGTGAATCTCATAGCTCAGATCTCGGAAATCTCATACCTCAGATATCGGGAATCTCATGCCTCAGATATCGGGAATCTCATGCTTCAGATCTCGGGAATCTTAAACCTCAGATCTCGGGAATCTTATAACTCAGATCTCGGGAATCTTATAACTCAGATATCGGGAACCTCATTCCTCAGATCTCGGGAATCTCATTCCCCAGATATCGGGAATCTCATCCTTCAGATCTCGTGAATCCCATACTTCAGATCTCCGCATCTCATAGCGCGAATCTATCTTACATGTAGGAGTCTCATACCCTGCGCCGATTGTTAGGTATATAAATTAATTTGCAGTAATAAACCTTACCTAATGGAATAAAGTAGTATTTCATGGGAATATAAAAATTGAAAAAACCCCTAAATCAATTAATTCATCGCAACTGTGTATTCGTTAAAAAATTTGCAAACATATCGATCCCAATATATCGAATTTAACTATGTAAATTTTTAAACAACGTAATATCCTTTTTGTTTTATTTAAACAAAAAAATAAATACCAAAAACTTTTTATCAAATGCGAGCAACCTTGGCTGCTTCAATCACCGAGTTTTTTTGATGCTGCAATAAAAAAGTACATATGAAAATTACTGTCCAACTGCCTATTTTGCATCGGAGGATTGATTGGGTGGACCGGGGCAGTCTGGAATGCAAATTTCGGAGGTCTGAGCTGCTGGGACTCGCTGAGCGTCTGTGCCGACTTGCGGGAGTCCCCGCTGCTCAATTTGTCGGCAATTGAAAGCTCCGAACGGCGATGATCCCTACAGAGTCTGGGGGGGGGACCAACTCACCACCTAATTGATTAACTTTCTTTGCTCCTACAAAACCGCTCCCATAGTGACAAGCAAAATCCCCAACATGGAGCTGTTCTAATCCTCAACCAAGGCAGATTTTATTAGCTTGAAATTTTAAGTCACAAGCATCGAGCCTAGCCAGTAGTCTATGGCCCAGCCACAGTCGAATAGTTCAGTACAAGAGGCAGGGGGGAGGCTATGCTCAGCACAGAGGTCACAGCAAAGGCTTTGTCCTTGTATAAACGTTACCAAAGCGGTGGCAGCCTCTGAGCCAAGCTAAATCAAAGCAGCAGCCTTCAGGCCAGCTAAGTTGCGGCCGCTAAATTACTTTCTCAGTTAAACAATGCAGACAATACACAACCGCAGGTGCCTAAGGTCTACCGCCTGCAAATCGAAGGCGTTGGCGCCTCGGCTGGCGAGTATTCCTACACGGCCATCAGGCCCTACTTCCCGGCCCTGCACCCCAACACTCTGTGGATCATCAACCGGGTCAGATCGGGCGACGCCACGCCTCTGGTGAACATTTTAAAGACTCGCGAACGAATGAACATTTTCTTAAGTACATGTACTTTCAAAATCGTTGACAACCGTCGCTTTACAATCCGAAATCGCGATGGATCGTCCTATGTTCAACGAGAAGGCCTATTTATTTTTGAACATATTCGCCGTGGCTTTGTACTTCAAATGCGACACATTGTCCGAGTGCTGGCCCCAATCCGCGTTGGCAAAATTGACAAACCCGCCAGCTACGAGGCGATGAGCGAGGTGTCAATTCCTCAGTACGCCACGTACGTGCACGATCACTCGTTCGGCGATCTGATCACGTTCAACATTCCGACGATCATGATGCGCCGCGAGGCCTACTTTGCCATCCCGTCGCTGTTCCGCTTCGGCTCCTGGGCGCCGCGCAGCCAGTTCTGCATCTACTACTTCCGGCGGAACTACAACTATTCTAAGAAATTCAGCGACTGGATGGAGTACGCCTGGTCGCTGCTAGACGAGCGGCCCTACACGAAAATCTCAATGCTGGTGAACATGCTCAATAAGGCTGCTCACGCTAATTTCTACCTGGGTGACAAGTGTTCTTCCAGCCGATCAACTGCCGCTACTACAACGCGCCTGGGCCTCGCGGAGCAGGACGAGCGGGACAGCGGCATGAGTTACCGGTCTTATCCGCGCCGCCGCATGCTCTGCAAGCTGTTCCTGCACAAGGACCCGCTCAGAATCTGCCCCAAGTCATTCCGTTTGTTCGCGTCTTCCAGAAGGAGCGCTACTTTGTGTCGCAGACGGCCACAATCGCTCAAACCCCGAATTCCGATGGTCATTCTGAGCAGCCTGGAGGAGCGATTTATCAACCTGTCGCCCATCGTGAACTCCACGGAAATTAATTCGTCAGATTACGTGGAGCAGA
>CATNEM010000270.1:0-170344 GCA_950096795.1 Macrostomum cliftonense | reverse complement strand
TGTTATAAGCAAAATAGGGATTTCTTTTTATACATCATGTGCAACACCCGCCAAACTGGCTGGGTGACAGGGCTGCCAAGCAAGGGACGTTGCAAATCACTAATGTAAGTTGCAAAATTGCCAAGTAAGTTGCAAAATGGAGGGGGTACATAGCAAAATGAGAAGTGGAGAAAAATTTAAAAGCTTTAGGTGAAATTTGTTTGCGGAACTTTTTTTGGTCCTTCAAACTTTGATCAAAGTAAGTCGCAAATGTTCTTTTCACTTAGTTGTTCCAGCTGACTAGATGCAAGCAATGTTGCACTTAGACTAAACATATCACACTTTTGTCAAAACAATGTGCACTGGCTGGGTAAGATTCAGGAGTTTGCACATATATGTTTTTATACCAGAAGGCATTTTAATTGTCTTATTAAAAGTTTATTTAAATTTATTTGATATATTATGTCATAGTAAATTTATTTAAATATTTTGAATATTGAATTATTATCTTTAAAATGTATATTTCTAATTAAATTTTTTCCAAATTTATAGATACTATGGCCATATTAATAAATATTTTATATGCTATAGTAGCTGTCTTAAATTTTGAATAAGACCATACCCAAGACCCAGCTACCATTCCATAATATTGGGACTATATTTCTCTAATGTTGACTAGGACTATACTTCTCATTGAATAAAGGATATCCATGGACAAAGGCAAGTACTTCAGTATGCCTTTCAGCACTGTATTTTTTCAGTATTGTATTTGTAGCTTAGTAATCATTTTGTGTTGACATATGACAGTATTGTATATTGTACAAACCAAACCAAGTGAAGTAGGTTACTATTACTGTGACTACGTCTATAATAACTTAATACCTTAATAAATAATTATTCTTATAGAATATGCCTTACCTTTACAAAATTGGCACCATTGTCAGTTGTAGTTTGAACAACTTTTGCTTCAATACTGAACTTTATGTGAACAACTAGCAAGGCTTGTGCTAGGGCAGCACCAATATGGCTACCTTTGAGCCATACAAATGCTAGAACAGTATGCTCCTGTGTTTGAAGCTTTTGATTGAGCCAATGAACAGTGACTCCAAGGTATGTGCATTGAGTGATTGAGGTCCAACAGTCTGCTATTGTATCCACAAACTGGGCTTGACCAGAAGCCTGTTTAAAAGTGATTAAAAGTTTAAGTTCCAATTAAATTTGCAAGTTGCTATTTAACTTCTAAATTGAACTTAATGCCAATGGATACATTGAACTTATAAATCAAATCATAGAGAATTATTATTTACATTTTTCTATTTTACTCAATAAGTTGCTGTTCCATGGCAGCATACTTCTTACTCAACTGCCTACTAACTGTATAGTGTGAAGGCATTTTTTGATTTGGGTTTATCCCTCAATATAGTGCAGGAATTCTTTGGACTCAACAGTCTGTAGAGGCTACATATTTGCAATAATGCAGTCCAGAAGGCGCTTGTTGGCTTCTTCCTGCAAAACCCCAACATCATAGCAACTAAATGACTGGCTCAGACTAAGCTAGGACAGATGCCATCATGGACTTGGGCTTGTGGTTGCTAACAACTTTGCTGTAGTTGAAGATGTTGAAGCTAATTTGAAACCAGTGTTGGAGTAACAGCAGATATAGATGTAGGCTTAGTTGCAGCTACAGTTGCATGTGTCAAAAAAGTCTAGATGCTTATGGCTAGACATGCAGAATTTGCCTTTGGTGGGGCTGCTTCTGTTATAGCTGCTGTTCTGGTTGCTGCAATATCAGTACTTGAGCTTTTCCTCTTGTATGATTGATTAGCCCATAAGCAGCATTCAAACTAAAAATATGGAAAAAATTATAATACATTAATAATTATAAATTTAAATTAAAAAATGTAAATAACTAAATAAATAATCTTATCTCATCTCCATCTTGCACTAGGCCTAGCCGAATAAAGTTTAATTTACCTTTAATTCAAAAAGTAAAAAAAGCAAAAAATTACCTCAGTAGCAGCATGGCCATGATATCTTGAAATATGGCTTTTTTATAAAAGCTTTTGGCCTGGCCCTTGAGAATAATAGTTTTGGGCAAATATAGCTGGCAAGTAAAGATAGGGCAGCTTTGAGAGTTGGTTTTGCCTTTGCTGTCCCACTTTTAAAATACAAAAATCCTCCTTTTTACTATTTAAATATTAAATCATTTCATTTCAAGTCAATTTGCAAGCAAAAATAAATTTAGTGCAATAAATTTAGTTAATTTTAGAAAAAATAGTGGCACTTTCATAGCGCCACGCTAACTAGAATTTCAATTTAGCAGAATTAGTGGCACTAAAAAGTCTTACAGTCTGAAAATAATCCATTTTATCTTGATACCAACTCCATTATAAATCTAAGTTTTTTACAATAAATTTTACTGGGTTATAGACATGACTACTATGTTTATAATATTGGAACTTATAGACATGGCAGCTATGTCCCTAAAATAGAAAGCCTTCTGTATAAGAGACAGTGGCCATGTCAATAAGAGTCCTACATAGTGGCTATCCATAAGTACTCCATTAAATTTTGCAACTTTAATAGTTAATATAAACTAAGGCCAGCTAAACTAACTTTAGTCAATGGTATAACTAGAGCAATATGGGGATAGATTCCTTCCCAAGCAAATGGTAGAATGGCAAGTTTTTCTAAAAGTGCTAATAGTAGCACTTCACCTTT
The DNA here is from genome assembly GCA_950096795.1 of Macrostomum cliftonense. Classification (NCBI taxonomy): domain Eukaryota; kingdom Metazoa; phylum Platyhelminthes; family Macrostomidae; genus Macrostomum; species Macrostomum cliftonense. Next base: position 167,644 of record CATNEM010000270.1, on the reverse strand, counting down.
TTTAGAGAAATAGTAGTTGTGGACTAGTGACTAGTGGAAGTATGAAGATGGATAGTGGTTTCAATACTGGATATAGTTATGGTACTTCAAACCTCATTACAGTGGACCACTATGGCTATATAAACATAGACATAATAATAACAGACATAAACATAATAATAACAAAGCCTTCTATCAGGTGGAATGAATGAAAAATGAATCCTTAGTTTTTAGTACAATAAAAATATCTTTATCTTAGTAGGCTCTGTATGTAGCACTTAACTATATGTGTAACTATTAGAAATGGCCAGTTGATTAAAGAATTCTAACATATAAATGATATAAAGTTTAATTTATAATTTTTATCTATTTGAATTTGCAATTCAATTCATATATTATTAAATCCATTTCAAATCTAATGAACATACTTTAACTTATTAGAAATGTATAGAAAGACATGTCAGCACCCAGAGTTAGCCAATCCTATATAGATAGTTGCAGTTGGTTGCTCTTCCCATAAAAATATAGTTATGCGCTAAATGGGCTTCTATTGTATTAGTGTAACTGTAACTGGATTAAATTTATAGTTTTTCACATCTGATTTTAATAATCCTAAAGGTTGCTTTATTTTACCTCACAAATTTTCCAGCATATTTTGCAATCGCAACTAAAGTTGCTGAAGACACTATAAAGTGAAAAAATTAAAAATTAAATCTCCTAAGCGACTTGAGCAGCAGCAAATGCGCGTTACTAGGGAGGCTGCTCGTAGCTAGCTGACCTACCAAAACGGTGCATTGAAGCCACAATAAGGGGGCATGGATCGCGATTCCTTTCCATTCTATTGCGAGCTCTGCTCTGTCGGTATGATGACCCGCGAAGGCTACGAGGTGCACATGCTTGGCAAGCGCCATCAGGAGCGAATGCTGCCGCCGGATAAACGGCCTGGCGCCGCCGCCGCGTCAGCCTCGACCACATCCGGCGCCGGCGGCTCCGACGAGCCCGAGCTGGTCAAGTCAGATTTCGTGCTGCTCCGCCGGATGGCCTGTCAGTCAAGAGAACTGCTGGAGCCGTTGGGGCTCGCGTGTGCTGAACTATGCCGACCTGCCCGGCGGCTGCTGCGTGGCCCTGTTCGACCAGCTGGACTCCGGCCAGTGGGACGACACCTATCGCCAGCTGTCCGCCCGCTGCATTGCCTGTCCGGTCTATATTCAAAACGGTCGTCGGCGGCAACTGTCAGCCTGTTGATAAGCGTCGCTTGAACTTCGTGTTTCTGTACAACTTGCCGGAGAAGCTCACCCCCGGCTGACGTCCGCCGACGTAGCCGCTGGTGGCCGTATTTCTATCAACGATGTGCGCATTGTTGAACGCCTTGGCGACGCCCGAGCCGCCTTTGTCCGGATGCCTAGCGAGACTGGCGGCGGAGCGGCCGATCGAACCGAAGTAATCAATCGGTTGAGCTCGTCGCCCGCCGGCTTCTCAGTATTCGAATTGTGGGCGCCAACTGAGGCGTTGGAATCTCCGGCGCCGACACCGCCGCCTGCGCCCTCTTCTCAACTGCAACCGCAGGCCCAGCCAATGATGATGATGTTTAACCAGCCGCCTCATATGAACTATCCCCAGCCCATGCTAGCATTTCAGCAGGCTCAGTACCCTCCACATCCGGCTCAGTTCATGCCATTCCCAGTCAGCGTGCCGCCGCCTTTTTGGAACGCAATGCCGCCAGCCGCGATGTTCGGACAGCATCAATTCAATTATCCTACGCCGCCGATTGCTTCAACAATGATGACGCAATCAGCTTATTCGGCTTCAATTCAACAGCAGGCAGCTGCGTCAACGGCTTGGCAACAGCGGCATTCGAATCGCAGTCACCACCAGCAGCAACATCGGTATCTGCCGCCCGAACCGGCAGCCCGATGGGTAGACGCTCCTCAGCCGGATGAAGACGCCAGTCGGGATCGGCGTCCGAAGCCGAAGCCGTCGAAATTCCGATAAACGATCCTCGTCCAGGACGCGTAGGTCGCGCAGCAGATCCGAGCGTCAATTAAGAAAAAAGTCCAGATCGCCGAACGATTCTCGTCGGCGACATCGTCGCGAACGTGACGACCATCGGTCGGCATCTAGAGACGACAGGTCTAGTCGTAGTCGACGTCGCTCCGACCGGTCGTCGTCGAGAACGGAATCGCGACGACAACGCCGGGATGAGCGATCGGACTCTGGCCGTAGCAGCTCCCGTCATCGCCACGGCGACAAGTCCAAGTCGCCGAATCGACGATCGTCATCCCGGCACCGACTTGGCAAATCTACTTCGCGTCGGTCGGCAAGTCATAAACGGTCTGCCGAACCAGCTAACGGTCCCCACAGCTCGCCTAAGCCCCGGCCCGACAAGGAGTCCCCGGTGGAAAAGAAATTGCGCAACGAGTGCAACAAGGAACAGACTAGCGATTCGAACCTGTTTCTATTAGGTCTGAAGATGATTCAGCAGGCGGATACGCTGAACAGGCAGCCTAATATTGGAGCCGTTGGTACCGCTTCTTCAACTGTCTCGAAATCGTCAGACAGCTGGTACATTTCTAGCGGCTTGGAGGCGTACTACGTTGTGTCCGGTTTTCCTAGATATGCCGATTGCATTCGGCTGAGTAGTCGCCTGCAAGTAATTTTATTTAATGACTGCCAACCCATCTGCTATGTGGCGATTCACCCGGCCACTGGCTCCAAAATGGCCGTTATAGCGCCAACGTCTGGCAAGACTTTGTTAAAGCCTCGACTGATGGAAATAGCCCAGTTTCTAGCCGGATCTGCAGCAAAAAAAACGCAAAAAGCAGCAGTCTGTTGAAGACGAAGTGATTCTGTACGCCGGGGAAGAAACTGACGAATTTGAGGTTGTATGGGAGAAAGAACTGCCAGTGACGGTTGACAGCGATGCAACCAATTCGAGGTCCGATGGAATCCCAGATGCCGACGCCGAATTTCACATCGAATCTGAAGCCGAATCAACTGAATCAAACCAACTGACTGAGGCCGATCCGAATCCGAAGTCCGTTTCCACAGCGACTACACAAGAAGGGAATAAATTAAAGCCCGATGAACACCTTGTGGAAGCAGCAGAAGATTCTAATCCAGTAGGAGGGAGCTCAGTTCAATCTAATCCTGCTGCTAAAGGGTCAACTAACATTGCAGAGGTCGCAGATCTCAATAATAAGACAGTCGAATCCGACGAGAATGCGGAGCTGGCCGATTCCATGGAAACAGTTGACGAAGTGATTAGCGTAGCGGATCCAAACCTGTCAACAGTGGAATTAGCTGCCGAATCGGTTGGCGATGAAATTGCCGCTAGTGTGAAAGAGGCGGAAATGGTTGAATCAACGAAGGCGATAAGCAGTGTAATTGTTGAAAGTCAAAATGCGGCGGGGGCCCCGTGGTCCGACCAGATTCAAAATCCTGCTGATGAATCGAAGAAGTTGAACTTGCAAACAGCAAGCGAATCAACTGATCCATTAGCTACTGAGGCGGATGAGGTGTCTTCAATCAACCTAATAGTTCGCGAAGTAGTGGATAGCCTATTGGAGTCTGTAGTTCGATTGATTGAATCCGATTCTATTGTGGAGGCGAATAATGCCGAGGAAAAGTCAGTTTCAGCTGCAGAATCGGCTGCGACAAGCAAGCCGATCAGTGATCCTACTGGCAATACGCTGTGCCTCCGCGAGTACAGCACCGTCACTTGTCACGAGTTTGCCTCTAGCCTGCCAGATAGATTTCTATTCTGGCCAACTAAAGGACAGGCGCCTTTCTTGTTGCTGTGGAATCTGCCAACTCGGCTACCGTTGTCGCAGCTGATCAGCTCTCTGCGCGAATTAATTCCTCAACTAAGAAGCGTCCACGTGCCTCGCGATCCGCTCGATTCAAATCGCAACTGCGGCTACTGCGTAGTCCGTTTCCAAGGCGAAACTGATGAAGCATTTTCTCACTGTCTAGCCGCCAGGGATAATGTGCGCACATTTGGCCGAAAAAATCGGCGCCGGCTTGGCAACAGGGCCACTTGGCAGACTCAACTGCGCGCTATACCGGCTCAGATGCGCGAGATCTGTCACGTGCCGCCGTTCAGCTTCCCCTGTCATAATTTAATCACATGGGTTGCCTCGGTGGAGCCCAGCACGGAGCGTTGCGTCATAGACAGATCGCCATTCGCCTGTCCCTGCCATCCTGTCTGCGAAGAATTGGCGCCGGATCAGCAAAAGTTTGTGCAGTTCGCTAAGCTGGTACAGCAGGCCAGGGCGGCCTACCCGGTGGAGACTGTTCGGGCCAATTTGCGCGCCTATCTGGACACCGTTATCTATCGTTGACGGCATTTTTCTAATGCGCTGACATCATTTCTTGTAGACTAGTTAGTACACCTTGTCATTCGTTTGTTAATATTATTATTAATTTGTGTGGACTATTCCAATTGGTTTTTCCTAATTGAGTTAGTAGCTAACTATTTGAGATGCCAAATTTAACTTGGCCAATTGCCACAGCTAGAAAGGAGATATTTGAAACGCATTGATTGAATTGGAATTTCTGTTGTTTGTTTCGACGCTGAGCAAATGTAAAATTCAATATTTTTGTTTTATTAATTGGCCCGACAAAAAGCGATCCTTGAACTCTGTTATTGTCTCATTTCTACAGTAAATTCTAATTGCGTTAGCCTGACTACTCGTACTCCAATATTATTAATAAAATGAATAAACGCTAGCGCGTGTAGTTGTTTGTGAATTGACAATTTTGCGTTTACAATTGGCATATAAATTTTCACAGTAGAGAATTGGTTCTTTTTTCATCGTTTTTTATTTATTTGTCAAGTACTGAAAACGAAAACATTCGAGTGCATCCGTACTAATTTAACCGGCTGAACATTTCAGTTCGGCTTGTTCAGCCGCCAGCAGATCCAATAGCCGTATAGTACGCTACCTTGAACAGCGTAGCCATGCTGGCTGACAGTAACAACAACAAGCAGGCTGAAACTAGGCAGGCTTTGAAGCCCGAACCTGTTCAATTATCAACTGGCGAACCGAGTGAAAATGCAACGCCAGCTAAAGAGAATAATCCTTACAGTCAGCAGGCGGTTCAGGACGCTGATGAGCAGTCGTTGATCTTGTCGGATTTTATCCTGCTGCCAGAGGGTGCCGCCGCTGACGCTGCCAAGGCGGCCACCACCAGCCGGTATTATCGATACTGCGCCAGCCTGGCCGGCCGCTCTGTGCTGCTATTGGACGCCGTGCCCAGCGCCGAGTGGCCAGCCGTGCTGGACCAGTTCGGTTCCGGCGCCTGTCCTCTGTACTTTAGCGTCTGCTCCCAGCGCCGGCCAGACGAAGCTTTAGCCGACGTCAACTTGATTCTGGCCGTTTGGGACGATCCAGATGCTATGCGACTGCTGGGCGACGCTTGGCCAGCTGATCAGCTTCTAGACTTTGCGCCGCTGCCGTTGCCGTCAACGCCAACTGAAGGATCGCCGGATGACGCCGCTTCTAGCGAGGACGCCGTCAACGCATCGGCGACGGCTCTGGCACTGTTGAAGCCGGACGCCGATCGGATCCAACTCGCCAAGCGTCTAGCTGACTCCGGCGCTCGAGCTCACAGCCTGTGGCCTGTGCCAGTGTCGGCCGCTCACGACTTGAACAGGCGGCTGAGTCGGCGACGCCTGTCTAACAAAGATGGCGAGGGCAGCAAGGAGGACGGCGGCAAACGGGCCCGATTGTCGGCATTGGCATTGGCTAATGAACGTCCACTTTGGCGGCTGCAAGCTGGACAGGTAAACAACTTTGATCCTACGCTGGATACGTTAGGAATAGTTTGGCTTTTTGTTTGTCTCCATCCAGAGCTCCATGTTTCTACTACTTAGTAAAATCAATAGTATGCTACGAATATTGCATTTAGTGTTTTAAAATTCTAAAACTCGTATTCAGTCAATCAAAAACCTCGAAACTGCAGCAGGCCTACTTGCGTATCTCCGGTCTAAGACGGACGGCCGATTCTGTTCAGCTGACCGACCTGACGATGTACCATTTGTCCGGCATGGCTGTTTCTGGCTATTCAATGTATTTACCCGGCGCGGACTGCGGCAAAGCTGTTATTTGCACTTTAAAGCCAGGCGTATCGGCCGAGTCCGCCGACGCAGCCGCTGCCAATTTAGTGCAAAACTTTCAGCGCCAAGGCTTGCAGGATTCCGAGCAGCGGCCCATTGTTGCTCAAATAGTCCGGCCGGACACATTTCAAGCCGATGATGGTCAGGCTGATTGCCGACTGCCCGACTGCTTTGGCGACAGTTTTCTGCCTTTGCTGAACGAGGCTGCGGTTGATCCGGTGGGTTAACTCCCTTAGCAACGCCATGTTACCTCACGTAACTCCCTTAGCAACTCCATGCTACCTCACGTAACTCCCTTAGCAACGCCATGCTACCTCACGTAACTCCCTTAGCAACGCCATGCTACCTCACCTAACTCCCTTAGCAACGCCATGCTACCTCACGTAACTCCCTTAGCAACGCCATGCTACCTCACGTAACTCCCTTAGCAACGCCATGCTACCTAACGTAACTCACTTAGCAACGCCATGTTACCTCACGTAACTCCCTTAGCAACGCCATGTTACCTCACGTAACTCCCTTAGCAACGCCATGTTACCTCACGTAACTCCCTTAGCAACGCCATGTTACCTCACGTAACTCCCCTAGCAACGCCATGTTACCTCACTTAATTCCCTTAGCAACGCCATGCTACCTCACCTAACTCCCTTAGCAACGCCATGCTACCTCACTTAATTCCCTTAGCAACGCCATGCTACCTCACCTAACTCCCTTAGCAACGCCATGCTACCTCACGTAACTCCCTTAGCAACGCCATGTTACCTCACGTAACTCCCTTAGCAACGCCATGTTACCTCACTTAATTCCCTTAGCAACGCCATGCTACCTCACTTAATTCCCTTAGCAACGCTATGCTACCCTCACTTAATTCCCTTAGCAACGCCATGCTACCTCACTTAATTCCCTTAGCAACGCCATGCAACCTCACCTAACTTCCTTAGCAACGCCATGTTACCTCACTTAATTCCCTTAGCAACGCCATGCTACCTCACCTAACTCCCTTAGCAACGCCATGCTACCTCACTTAATTCCCTTAGCAACGCCATGCTACCTCACTTAATTCCCTTAGCAACGCCATGCTACCTCACCTAACTCCCTTAGCAACGCCATGCTACCTCACTTAACTCCCTTAGCAACACCATGCTGCCTTAGCAACGCCATGCTACCTCACTTAACTCCCTTAGCAACACCATGCTGCCTCAGCAACGCCATGCTACCTCACTTAACTCCCTTAGCAACACCATGCTGCCTCAGCAACGCCATGCTACCTCACTTAACTCCCTCAGCAACACCATGCTGCCTCAGCAACGCCATGCTACCTCACCTAATTTTCTTAGCAACGCAAGCCATTCTGCTTCACTTAATTTCCTTTGAAGCATTTTTTGCTTACTCATTTCCCATGGCAATACTGTTTTGATCGTTTTGTTGCATCCTTACTTACGCAACAATCATTTAAGTAGTTTGATTTTTTTGTCTGCAACAATGACGTCCGTTCAAACTCCAGGTGTTCCTACTAATCTGGAACCTGCCTGGCGATTGCAGTCCTAACCTGATTGTCCACCGAATGCGCCGCTTCCTGCCGATGTCGCGCAGTTTCTACTGTCCGAGGCCGGCGCCCAGCTCCGGCGACAACAAGCTGCGCAATTGCGGCTTCGCCGTGGCCAGATTTGATAAGCCTGTAGATTGCGCGCACGCTATGAGACGGTTGAGATCGGCCAGCCAGCAACAATTGGTTGCCATTTTCTTCAGCGGCCTTATTCGATTCTCCTATGCTTGTCTGCAGGTGAGAATGGCGCTCATAAGGAATTTGGGATCATCGGATAGTCAATAATTGTAATGCCAAATTATGCTCACACGTTAGTCATCAATGTTCATGACTTTTTTGGAAATTCGAAAAATTAAACAGGAGTTATAAGTCATTAAGGAGGTCAGAAGATTATCACTATGAGTTATGAGTCATTGAGAAGGTCGGAGGATATCATTAGGTGGTCATGAGTCATTGAGAAGGTCGTAATATATGATTATGTGGTCAAGAGTCATCAAGAAGGTCGTAAGATATTATTAGGTGGTCATAAATCATTAAGAAGGGCGGGAGATTATCATTAGGTTGTCATGAGTCATTAAAAAGGTCAAAAGATGATCATTATGTGGTCATGAGTCATCAAAAAGGTCAAAAGATGATCATTATGTGGTCATGAGTCATCAAAAAAGTCAAAAGATGATCATTATGTGGTCATGAGTCATCAAGAAAGTCTAAAGATGATCATTATGTGGTCATGAGTCATCAAAAAAGTCTAAAGATGATCATTATGTGGTCATGAGTCATCAAAAAAGTCAAAAGATTATCATTATGTGGTCATGAGTCATCAAAAAAGTCAAAAGATGATCATTATGTGGTCATGAGTCATCAAAAAAGTCAAAAGATTATCATTATGTGGTCATGAGTCATCAAAAAAGTCAAAAGATTATCATTAGGGGTCATGAGTCATTGAAAAGGGCGGAAGATGATCATTAGGGGTCATGAGTCATTGAAAAGTCTGACGATGATCATTAGGTGATCATGAGTCATTAAGAAGGTCAAAAGATGCTCATCTGGGGTCATGAGTCATTGAAAAGGGCGGAAGATGATCATTAGGTGGTCATGAGTCATTAAGAAGGTCAAAAGATGATCATTAGGTGATCATGAGTCATCAAGAAGGTCGGAAGATGATCATTAGGTGATCATTAGTAAAAGATGCTCATTAGGAGTCATGACTCATTGAAAAGGACGGAAGATATCATTAGAGGTCATAAGTAATTAAGACGTCACCAAAACTCAAACCTCCTCCCCAACCCCAGGAGAGCTGTCACGTGCCGCCCATGTTCACTTATCCTTGTCACAACCTGCTGCCCTGGCTAATCAAAGCCAACCAGTACAGCGAGAATCCGTTGGATTCCCTGCCCGACTCGCCGCCCTATTCGCCGGCGCCGTTCTGCTGTCCCTGCCATCCGGATGCCATACCGTCCGCCCCAACTGGCGGCATGTTCGACTGGCTGGCCTTCACCCTTCGCCTGCGTCAGCCAAACGGTGACGATTCAATTGGCTCATTCAGGTGAGCGCCTGACTTGGGATTCTAATTCTTCATTATTTAGTGTAATTTCGACTAGGTAAACAACACGCCCCGGTCGCCCCCTCCCCCTAGGCTACTTTCGGATTTGATGTGCGAAAGCGAAGAATTGGCGCCGCTGCACGCCACCTTAGCCTGGCTGTCCTGCTCCTCTTCTCAGCAGTCTGGCGTTGCTGCTAATCGTTCTGACAGCAATGCCCACCTGCTTCGTGCGCTGGACAGCAGCAGCGGCAGCAACAACAACGACGACAATGACGATGATAGTGACGACGACGACAGCAGCGTCAGCTCCGAATCCGAGCATTGGCGCCTCCGTCTGCCGCGTCGCGCCCTCCGCTGCTGGCTTCTGTCCGGCTTTTCCGCCGACGCCGACCCGTCGGAATTGGCCGCCGCCGTTCGACGCGCTTTCCCGCCGCGCCTAGCCGCCAATCTGTACATTGCCGGACACGCCAGCCTGGACGGCCAGCTGGCTGTTCTGCGCCTGCCAGCCTCGCTGACAGTGAAAGTGGTCGAACAAGCTGCCAAGCGATTAGCCGAGGAGCTGCTAATGGGCCAGCCGGACATCCGATTTCAACAATGGGGCGCCCGTTCGTTGCGCCTGATCAACTTGCGCCCGACTCTGGCGCCCTTCTGTCCCGTGCCCGACGCTTGCGCCGCCCGCTGCCAGTTTATTCTAGTGTGGAATCTGCAACGGAAAATGCCTCCTATAGAGATTGCCACGCGTTTCTTGGACCGCTTTCCTCTGGTGAGGCGTCTGTCTCCTATCTGTCTCCTCTTCCTCTTCTATACCCTCCCATCTATCCCATTCCTCCCTCCCTACCCTACAGGTTCGCAGCGTTTTTGTCCCAGCAGCCGCGGCTACCAACGTATCTACCAACGGTGGGGCCAGAAATCTCGGCTACTGCGTGCTGCGTTTCAATCAGCCACGCGACTGCGCCAGAATCCTGGCCGCGCTCCGCTCGCTGACTGATTATTCGGCCGAGTTAAGCAGCCTCTGTCCCGGCTCGCCAATACAAATCAGCCTGTGCCGCATGGACGACACGTGCCGATTGGCGCCGTTTCAGTTCCCCTGTCACAACATGCTGCCGTGGTACGCGCGTCGCTTTCTTGACCATGTGAGCTGCCGTCTACTGTTTCTGCCACGTTAAACTGTGCCTCGGAAATCGCCTTTACAGCCCCCACACTGGCCCATGAGAATGGCCCCCCCACTGGCCCATGAGAATGGCCCCCACACTGGCCCATGAGAATGGCCCCCCCACTGGCCCATGAGAATGGCCCCACACTGGCCCATGAGAATGGCCCCCACACTGGCCCATGAGAATGGCCCCCACACTGGCCCATGAGAATGGCCCCACACTGGCCCATGAGAATGGCCCACACACTGGCCTATGAGAATGGCCTTTATACAGCCCACACACTGGCCTATGAGAATGGCCTTTATACAGCCCACACACTGGCCTATGAGAATGCCCTTTATACAGCCCACACACTGGCCCATTAGCGCACTGACATCTCCGCAATCCGGCAGGCCCGCTCCCTGTGCCTGGAGAGCTGGAAGCGGCCGTTCCGCTGTGTCTGCCATCCGAGCAGCGCCCCGTTGTCGCCGTCGTCAGTCGAGCAGCTCATCCGGCTTAGCCGCCTGATCCGCGTGGCCGGCTCTGTCGGCAACGTCGGCTACGACAGTCTGAATGTCGCTTTGTCGGAATTTCTCGAAGCTGCCGAGTCTGATAGCACAGCTGAATGAGCCTTGGCGATTTGTTTTTTTATATAACTCACACCTTGCCCATTCGAAAACATGAATTTTGTAAAACCTAATTTGATTTAAACGTTATAAGGTGTTATTAAATTTTATTTGTCTCTCGCTTTGTTTTGATAAATAGGCTTCGCAATCGGTGCTGAGAAATTACATGACTAAACTTACAAATTTAATATTCAATATTTGTGGTGCTTTGCGTTAATATAGCTCTGTTATCGGGTGCTTCAGTTCGTTTGGCGTTTCTTTAATAGCGCAAATAACGATGCTATAATCTGTTGCATTATTTTTATTCACGCGTTGACTACACATTTTTATCGCATTTTTGTTAGTCTGCGCTACGAACTCATTTTTTCAGGTTTTTTGTTACTTAGATAGGGCCTTTGTTTTACACAGCTTTTTTCTGTTTCGAATATTGTAACTTTTTTGTTCTTCAGCAAGTTGCCTTGGCTTTGCTTTTTTTCGTCTACTTGCTGCTGGCCTTCGTTAAATGAATGGTTGTAAAGGTTGTCTTTGTGCTGAGTTTTCTTTGATAAATTAATATTTAATATTAATATTGGTAGTAGTACAAATTTGCCTGCATTTTTCCAGCTGTTTAGTCTGCAGAAATAAGTCTTTGTGTCAGCCTTAACCAGTTACTAAGAACGCGTTTTTGTATTTGTAAAGAACTATAAATGAAAGCTTCGTTTTTTGAAATAATAATGAGATGGTGCAGTTGCTGTATGTGCTTTGTGAAGGACGCCTTTTTAGTTTGACTAGAAAAAAATGATCCTTTTTATTGGTTATTTTAATAATTTGGTGGGCTGCTCAAATTTTTGGGTGGGTGTTGCCTTAACTATCAAATTTTCCTATTGCACACAGATTTCCCTTTCAATTCAGTGAGATGCAGTTTAGAAATGCGAAAGTGGGTTGCAAATCAGAAATTTTGGATTCAGGAAATATGATGTCACAGGCAATAGTTAATTTTATTACATTTTTGGAATGTCAAAGCACCCTTATTGATTAATTCACTTGCTGCACGGGATTGATAACTTAAGAAAGGGGATTGCTATCATGCAGACGGTGAAAATGGAATGAGGATAAAAGTAGTTAAGATCATTGGGAATTTTTTTACTGCATTGTTATTCGGCGCGCACGCCCTATGGGTGCTGAAATAGCGAGGCAGCTTACCGGATAAATTTCTAGCTAGTCCAAGTTCTACTGGTGGAACTGTTAGTCTGTTATGTGCTTACGTTTTGTAACAAGGAGAACTTAAGCAGACTTCAGTGTAACTTAAAGTGGTCCTTGCTTTGTAATTACACCCAAGGACCATTCCAACGTCGTTAAGGTACCAAAGCAAGCTTCAATTCGACCGATAGATATAAAATAAATTTTATAATTTCCTTTGTCTCAGCTTCCATTAAATTGCTACTATGATTAATAATTATCGATTAAATTTACTAACTCAGTGCTAAACTTGTTATAACTGCTAGCAAAACTTCTTAGTATTTGACTTGAAAAAATAAGCTTCATTTTTAGGAGAATAGGCTCAGCGCGAACTATATTAACGCTTGTTCTCGGCTCGACTGGTGCAGTAGATAAACTACCACAAAAATTAATCATTAAAATTTAATAGTTTTTTCAAAAATATTCTTAATTGATGCATAAGCATTTTTATTGCCGAGAAGCTTTACTCTACATGAGTTGAGAGCTGCTTTGATAACTAAAATGATATTGACTATAATTCATATTACCATTTTATTTATAGAAACATACAAAAGAGAAGAAAAGTTCGAAAGAGAATATAGTAATAAATATTTAATCTATGTTACCAATAAACTAATTTAAGGGTTTTTAATTACACATTTTTTGCTTAAACAGTGGGTGTGCACACTCTAACTAAGTATAAAATAAATACTAAAAACTAAGAAAATTTACAGTTTAAATAAAATAGATACCAAAACTTAGAAATTTGCTATTTACCCAAAATTCAGCTCTATTTCTTTTCATTTTTTAATATAATATTTATAACATTTTATTCATTATTGTGAAAAAAAACTAGGTAATACCTAAGTCTAAGATTATATTGTGAATATATAAGTATAATTAACACAGTTTTTTAAGCATATGGCATTTACCCTCTAACCCTATTATATAATATGCAATGGATATATAAGTAAAAATATATTCTAATTTTTTTAATACTGTCAATACTATGCACTAAATTGAAAATGGATTCTTAGACCTATTTGTTACAATACAATATCACAAATATTTTTTTCATAAAATCCCTAATGAAATATTGAGTCAAAGAGGCTTAAAAATCCTTTTTTTCAGTATTTATTGTTAAAGTCAAGAGGTAGGCTAATTCAAAGAGTTCTTTCAACTAGTGAAAACATAGCCAAATACCAACCTAGCTAGGCCTATACTAGTTATAGTTTAATAGCTCACAGATACAAGGCTATATTTTTTCCTTGATCACTTTTGGCTATCCTTAAGATGCATGTACATAGCAGTTACTTTATTTAAAGCTTAGCAGCTTTTAAATAGATTGTATAAAAAATGCTCCCTTATTTTTTTGGATCAAATGAGCTTGACCACATTGATCTCTGAACTTAGGATTGCTCTTATTGCTCTGAAACACATGCTCTTATTAAATCTGTCAACATTCAGCAGTTTTTTTACTTTTTGTTTCACTCAAGCCAAGCATGTGCTCGTCAGCATCCCCAATGTCAAGCTTCAATGCTTGGAGACTGCGCCTCCCGCCGCGGCCGCTGCTACTGCTGCTTGTGCTAGTCCTGGCGCGTCAGCCAGCCAGCGCCGAGTCCGGCCGCAGCGACGTGTCCCAGCGGCCCGAGTTCATGTCCGCCGCGCACTACCAGCGCACCCGCCAGCAGCAGCAGGACGAGTTCCGCCTAGTCCTGTCCTGCTCGCCGGATTTGGCTAAGCCGGGCGCCTACGATGTTAATCCGCCGCCGCTGGCGCCTCTGACCCGCGCTGCGGTACCGGCCCAACAGTCGGCCTCCGGCCGGGACCGGCTGACCTGGCTGAGGCGTCGTCAGGCCGACACGCACAGTCTGACTGGCGACTCCGTGCAGCTGTTGGCCATGGCAGTCTCGCCGCCCGGCTGCGATCAGGCCCGCTTGATCTCGTCACTAACGGCGCCTGTCAATGGCGCCGGTTCAACAACCACTATCGCTTTGATCGACGTGAAAGACTGCGGCCTGGCCGCTTCTATCGACGCTGTACGTCGTCTGCCGGGTCGTCGCGTCGGCCTGCTGCTAGTATTCAACGCCCCGCCTAGCAGCGCCAAATCTTTTCAAGAAGACGAAGAAGCAGCGGAAGCCTCCGCTCTGGCCGGTTCCATTGTTGGACAGACGCATTCGCCGCCGCCGCCGCTGCCGGTTGTTCTGTACGAACCCGCCGAGCTGGCTAGCCGGCTGCTCGCCGAGCTGCAGTTAGCCAATCGCAGCTGCACAGTTAGCTATTTGTTTCGCTCTGTTGGATCAGACGGCCTTATTAACAAGACCTCAGTGCTGTTTGTGTCCGTGTCCTTCATCCTGCTGATGTTGATCAGCCTGTCATGGCTAATCTTTTACTATGTGCAGCGGTTCCGATATCTGCACGCCAAGGAGCGCCTGTCGGTTAGTTGGATTATTTATTGTTGGCTGGCGTTGCTATGGGAAATTGGGGGATTTTTACTCAGATGGGATGCCGATTTTTTGGGATGGGATATAATTGTGATTTTCCCTTTGTTTTAAAATGGGATTTTTGTGTGTTTACTACCCTGTTCAAAGATAGGGTATTTGTATGATTTTTCCTTTGTTTTGAAATGGGATTTCTGTGTGTTTACTACCCTGTTCAAAGATATGATATTTGTGTGATTTTTCCTTTGTTTTGAAATGGGATTTCTGTGTGTTTACTACCCTGTTCAAAGATAGGATATTTGTATGATTTTTCCTTTGTTTTGAAATGGGATTTCTGTGTGTTTACTACCCTGTTCAAAGATATGATATTTGTGTGATTTTTCCTTTGTTTTGAAATGGGATTTCTGTGTGTTACTACCCTGTTCAAAGATAGGATATTTGTGTGATTTTTCCTTTGTTTTGAAATGGGATTTCTGTGTGTTTACTACCCTGTTTAAAGATAGGATATTTGTGTGATTTTCCTTTGTTTTGAAATGGGATTTCTGTGTTTACTACCCTGTGTTAAGATGGGATATCTGTGTGTTTATTCCTCTTCTGTAGGAAGTGCTACTTCGGTTAATTCCCTAGCTTAGGGATGCGATACTAATTTGTTATCCCATCCCCCTGTGCAGCATGTAAGTGGATATCTATCTGTATATCCTCAAAGGTCAAAGGAAAGGCCAAAGCGTCATTAGAAACCAATGCACTATTTGAAATTTTAGAAATTCGGTGGGTCTATAAATTTGCTTCCTGTTACTGCTGTAAGATGACGCGGCAAACTCATGAACTGGTTATATATGCTGGGTCAATCTACATAAGATATGATTTAATGAATCAAAGCAAAAGTTTATTATTATTTCCTTTAAATATTCCATTTTAGCGCCGGTTAGGAAACGCGGCTAAAAAAGCGCTAACTAAAATTCCCGTCAAGGTGCTCAAAACTGGCGACAAGGTGAGAGTTTTTCGATGTTTTTTTCAGAGCTTTCCTCTAATTTGAGTTTGAGCTTTTTGACTAATTAGCTTTATTGAGGCATCTGTTCAGTTTTTCAGCTGGCTTGGTTGAGAATGAGAATATAGATTAATGGTGATGCAGACAGATAGAGTGAGATAGGTCAAATTATTGGGAGGAGGCAAGAGGAGTGAAGTAATGGAGGGAGGCAGAAGTAGAGTGAGGAAGGGGAGGCAGGGGTAGAGTGAGGAAGGGGAGGCAGGGGTAGAGTGAGGAAGGGGAGGCAGAGGTAGAGTGAGGAAGGGGAGGCAGAGGTAGAGTGAGGAAGGGGAGGCAGGGGTAGAGTGAGGAAGGAGAGGTAGAGGTAGAGTGAGGAAGGGGAGGCAGGGGTAGAGTAAGGAAGGAGAGGTAGAGGTAGAGTGAGGAAGGGGAGGCAGGGGTAGAGTGAGGAAGGGGAGGCAGGGGTAGAGTGAGGAAGGGGAGGCAGGGGTAGAGTGAGGAAGGGGAGGCAGAGGTAGAGTGAGGAAGGGGAGGCAAAGGTAGAGTGAGGAAGGGGAGGCAGAGCCTTAAGCCTTTTTTAACTTAACGATGACGTCAGAAGTATTTCCTATTGCGTCCGCGGTAAACCTTTAGAATTTAATCTGCTAAATCTACTGCACTTACACAATGATTGGCATATTTTTTTCTGTCGGTTTCTTTGTTGAAATTGTATCTTCCGTCCCCCTTTAAAATCCGGGAGCTGTGAGAGGACGCCAGTTATAAGGGGCCTCTAGGCGCAGGATAAATTGAACGGCAAAAATTCCGCAGAGCCTGATGAGCCGGTCGAATGACGCCTCCCCCTTTTTAGCTAGCTGCGGGCGATGAATAATTCCTTTTTAAGCCTAGAGCAAGGCTTTCGGGCTAGCGGCTAGAGGCTGTTAATTAAGTCGGCAAGCCTCACCTGGGACGGGGAATACGAAAACCAGCTGGCCATCGGAGACTGACGCACTCAGACTCAGATAGAGAAAGAATGCCCTGAATGCTCTCTGATGTCCCGGGACTCGGCCACCCCCGTCTAGGGTTTGACTCCGCTAAATTTTTGTTTTACTCAGCTAATGCTCAAATCTCGCAGCCACTCCTGTATTCCCCTCCCCTACTCCCCTCCCTACATCCGGCCAGGAGTTCCACTGGATTGGCGACCAGTGCGCCGTGTGCATTGAGCCGTACAGGTGCGGCGAATCGGTTCGAGTTCTGCCCTGCAGGTGAGTGGCTGTGACTGGGTGGCGATTCTCTGCGTGTGTGGGCTAATGGGATTTTTTTAGTAATTAACAGGAGTTTGATTTTCGATGAAGCTACAATTATGTATTATAGAAAAATAGCCTAGAAGTTTTTTTGCCTTATGCCCGGAAGGTCGTGGGTTCGAGCCCCGGCTCTAGGAGGAGACAATGTGTAGCATTGAGCAAGGCACAATGAGACGAGATTTTCCTTCATGTGCATTGGAACTTTTCATATCGACCCCCGTCATCCAGGCACTTCTATCACAAGTCCTGCATCGATCCCTGGCTGCTGGACCAGCGCTCCTGCCCGCTGTGCAAGCTGGACATCTTGAAAGCCTGCGGCCTGCACATTCACCGCGGCTCCCACGCCTCCCTGCTTGACAGCCACCTGTCTGCCGAGCATTCCCACGCCGTTGCCTCGTCTGCCGCCGCCGCCGCCGTTGCCGCTATGTCTAGCGGCGCGTCCGCTTCCGCCGCCGCCGCCTCAATGGCCGGCTCCGTGCACCCGCCGACGCTGCTCAGCCTGTCGATGCAAGCCGCTGGCGGGCCCGTCGGCTGCGGCGGCCGGCGCTCCATTGACGGCTCGCCCTCCAATAGCCAGTCGGATGAGGGCGGCGTACAGGTCTGTGTTTAACAGAATGCTTATTTACCGATATGTATCGATAATATTAATGCGAAAATGTTTTATAAATCGCATTTGACATTTTTATTATCTGAAACTTCTAAAATAAAAAATAATAGGAAAATTACATAGCTAGCCGATATGTATCGAAAGTACAATAACCTCTGTGTTTTAAAGAAGCAAGAAACTATAAAAGGCTGTGGCATATATTTTTGATGTACTTTAATGCGTCCAGAGATGCGTACACACCAGGATTTTCTATATAAAGCGGCTGCCTAACAACTCACAATAAGCTTCTTAAATAAACATGAAAAACATATTTCGCAGAAAAATGTAATGGAAATAGGCTATTATTAAAAGGTTGCTTGTCTGACTGGCTGACTGCGAAGACCCTCCACCTATTGATAGACGCATAGGAGCTTGAGCCGCGTACCGAGAAGGAAAATAGGACAGGAAGAAAGACCGCCTCGTTCAGCCCCAAGGGATGGCAAAAGATGCGTGACTACAGGTATCTCTGGTTGTCGTCTTCTTTCATGGGGGGTGGATTTTTTTCCCTGCGCTTCCCAAATGCACCGGAGAGTCACTAAACCACTAAGCTGGCTGGCTGATTTATGGGAGACGGAGAGTGAGGCGCCCCTAGAATTTAGCTCGCTGATGCGTGCAGCTAAATGCGCGTGAAATCGCCAGAGTAGCTTGCACCAACGATAAATAAAACTTGACTCGCGTTCTGTTTTTTTATCCTATAAAAATTTATGATGCATCAATGCTTAAGGGAGTGACTAAGGCAATTCTATTATTGCATCGATTAGTTTTTTGTGGGGGTGTTTTTCTTCCGATTAATAGCAGCTTGTAATAATAAAATGCAATTCTTGGATGGATTTACTTGTCTACTTGATAATTGGTGATTGATTTTGTTTGAATGCACATACGAGTAGAAAGTACTCACCTTATTACAGTTATCTGTTGGACTAATTAGTAATAATAATTTACGGAGAAGGAATTGAGGTAACAGGAGAAGAGGGAGACGGGACTGAGGGAACGGGAGAAGGGGGAGACGGGACTGAGGGAACAGGAGAAGGGGGAGACGGGACTGAGGGAACAGGAGAAGGGGGAGACGGGACTGAGGGAACAGGAGAAGGGGAGACGGGACTGAGGGAACAGGAGAAGGGGGAGACGGGACTGAGGGAACAGGAGTGGAGGGAGACGGGACTGAGGGAACAGGAGAAGGGAGAGACGGGACTGAGGGAACAGGAGAAGGGAGAGACGGGACTGAGGGAACAGGAGTGGAGGGAGACGGGACTGAGGGAACAGGAGAAGGGAGAGACGGGAC
Organism: Macrostomum cliftonense; assembly: GCA_950096795.1. Taxonomy (NCBI): domain Eukaryota; kingdom Metazoa; phylum Platyhelminthes; family Macrostomidae; genus Macrostomum; species Macrostomum cliftonense. Next base: position 148,865 of record CATNEM010000270.1, on the reverse strand, counting down.
TGAGGGAACAGGAGTGGAGGGAGGATCTGAAGGTACTCAACCTCAAGCGTCCTCCCCCGAACCCGCGCAGGTGACAATCGAGCCGCCGGACGTGCAGTACCACCACTCCAACAACAGCTCTGTGCAGTGCGCCCCCTACGCCTGCCGCCAGCATGATTCTTCGGACGCCGCGTCGGCCGCCTCCGCTAGCTCCGACGCTGTTGACGACCGACGTCTACAGCAGCAGCAGCAGCAGCAGGCGGAGGCCGCCGAAGTGTGCTATCCGCTGGTGCACCGGCATCACGGATCTGGTTGAGATAATACGGACTTTGTGGCTTGCAACGACTGTTTGGATTTAATGGCTTCGTTTAGATTATTGGGAACATTTCTGGTTCGTCTTTATCATCTAATCTTCTTTAGCGGTTGCTTTGGATCTCTTTCTTGCCTGCGATAGACGTTTTGTTGATTATGTGAAATCCTTGATGGTGTGCTGATAGTTAGTCATGGACCCAATTAAACACCTTGTTGCTGTTCTGTTGCTATGCTACCTGACTGAACCTTGTCCTTGATTCAAGTCAGAGTAAACTTGCTTCTAGAATCCAGAATTGCAGCTGACGCTTTTATCTGTCAGTCTTCTTCTATTGTTATTAAATATTGTAAAATATTGGCGTTATTCGCGCTCTAGTCCCTCCGTCTGTGTCCGTATGATTGTAGCTTTGATTTATCGTTGTGGCCTACTAGTAGTAGCATAGTTAGTTAATTGTGTATAAAATCGTCTATACTATATTCTATAGTTGTTAGTTTGCTAATTTTATGCTCTCTGCAAGTTGTTTAAATTGTCTACTAAGGGGAAATTCGATCTGATATGCCCAGAGCCTGCGAGTTTTGCGTCGTTCAAACACAATATTCTGTTGTCTTTCTGTGCGTTCTCTGCGTTCTCGACCAAAAGTATTGTGCCCCCAATTGGTTAATACTGATTTGTGATTAGTTGTGTAAACAAATAATTATTTATATTTGTTATAAATGGTTAATTTTTAGTTTTGAAAACAATGTAATCGTGTAATTGCGCAGTTTTTTTCCTCCAGTTGCTGTCCTTTGCGCATCCTTGTTTGGTACTACTACGAGTAGGACGCATTCTTTTCTTTCTTAGCCTAATGCTTTGTTGCTTTTTATTGCTTGCGTTGCTTTTCTTCGGCACCTTTTGACTCCCTGTAAAGAAATTCTCCATTATTCTGGGGAATTTTTATAATATCCTATATCCCTATATTTACACAGTTTTTTTTGTCGGCCATTTTGTGCAAATGTTTTGCAAGACTAATGCAGATAAATAAATGAATATTGTGTCCGCCTACTGTACTGCACTTCTTGTTTATGTCTGTAGAAATTAGCAACTTAACTCGCTTTGGCTTTACGTTGAGTTCAGTACCTTTGATCCCACTGTGTCCTCATTGTTCCCACTGTGTGCACATTGATCCCACTGTGTCCTCATTGATCCCACTGTGTTCCCATTAATCCCACTGTGTCCAGGTTGATCCCACTGTGTCCTCATTGATCCCACTGTGTTCCCATTGATCCCACTGTGTCCTCATTGATCCCACTGTGTTCCCATTGATCCCACTGTGTCCTTATTGATCCCACTGTGTCCTCATTGATTCCACTGTGTCCTCATTGATCCCACTGTGTCCTCATTGATCCCACTGTGTCCTCATTGATCCCACTGTGTCCTCATTGATCCCATTGAGTCCTCATTGATCCCACTGTGTCCTCATTGATCCCACTGTGTCCACATTAATCCCACTGTGTCCTCATTGATCCCACTGTGTCCTCATTGATCCCACTGTGTCCTCATTGATTCCACTGTGTCCTCATTGATCCCACTGTGTCCTCATTGATCCCACTGTGTCCTCATTGATCCCACTGTGTCCTCATTGATCCCATTGAGTCCTCATTGATCCCACTGTGTCCTCATTGATCCCACTGTGTCCACATTAATCCCACTGTGTCCTCATTGATCCCACTGTGTCCTCATTGATCCCATTTAGTCCTCATTGATCCCACTGTGTCCACATTGATCCCATTTAGTCCTCATTGATCCCATTGAGTCCACATTGATCCCACTGTGTCCTCATTGATCCCACTGTGTCCCACTGTGTTCCCATTAATCCCACTGTGTCCAGGTTGATCCCACTGTGTCCTCATTGATCCCACTGTGTTCCCATTGATCCCACTGTGTCCTCATTGATCCCACTGTGTTCCCATTGATCCCACTGTGTCCTTATTGATCCCACTGTGTCCTCATTGATTCCACTGTGTCCTCATTGATCCCACTGTGTCCTCATTGATCCCACTGTGTCCTCATTGATCCCACTGTGTCCTCATTGATCCCATTGAGTCCTCATTGATCCCACTGTGTCCTCATTGATCCCACTGTGTCCACATTAATCCCACTGTGTCCTCATTGATCCCACTGTGTCCTCATTGATCCCATTTAGTCCTCATTGATCCCACTGTGTCCACATTGATCCCATTTAGTCCTCATTGATCCCATTGAGTCCACATTGATCCCACTGTGTCCTCATTGATCCCATTGGGTCCTCATTGATCCCACTGTGTCCACATTGATCCCATTGAGTCCACATTGATCCCATTGTGTCCTCATTGATTCCCACTGTGTCCACATTGATCCCATTGAGTCCACATTGATCCCATTGTGTCCTCATTGATCCCACTGTGTCCACATTAATCCCAGAGTCTGAAACATTGATCCCACATTCTCCAGGTTTTTCCTAAATTTAAATTGATCCTATAGCCTACACATTAATTTGCAAGTTTTAATGTAGCAACGTTTTGATTGCAGCAATGAACAGCACTACAATAGAGGCATCTGCAAGTTCCTGTTTGAAAAGACTAGAGCAAATTAGCTATTATTTTATCTTCCTAGCCAGAGAGTACAGCTTGGTTGGCAATAATAAAACGCCTCTTAAACTATTAAAGGAGTTTTTATTCACTGTATGAGCTGTTGAGGTCAACGGCTATCGCTCCTGTTCTGTTGAGGAGTAACAGACAGAATTAAGGCAAGGATAGGCTATTTGGTGCGCTGAATAGCCTCATGGTAGCAGCTGTGGAGCGAGTATAAGCTGATGCAAAAGTTAAGCCAAGCCGGCCAGCTCGGGGTGAGGGGATGAGCAACGGGAAGAACAGAACGGAGACTGGGCTAATTACCACGGAGTTCTGGCCTGGACTCTAACCGGCCCGCTCAGTAGATTCCCTTGCATTGCCTTCCCCTCGGGGAGCGATGCGTGTAAAAGTGAACTGCTGGTCGGCCGACTGAGGCCCGATATTGAGTTAAAGAATTCCCTAAGCATTTGGGAGGATTAACTTATTTTACTTTCCTTCCCTATCTACCGTTCTGTCTCTCTCTCTGTTCCCCTCAGTGTGTCTCCCCGCATATTTTTTGGGGATAGCGATGCGTCTCCGTGTCTTCCTTCTGTCTTAGAGAGGCGAAACAGCAGCAAAATGCAAGTCGATCTGGTCTATCTCTGCGAGTTTCAGTGTCTAAGTAGTTGTACGAGACAGGCCCAATCAATTTATTACTCGGCGGAGCGGCCGGAGAGTCACCCGGCCTGGTTGGACAATTTTGGTATCCAGCGGCAAGTTTAATCAGGACCGTTTGGGTGACGCGATTTGGGGAATTGGGCGGCGATGCCAGTCATCCCATCGGGATCGGATCTTATTTGAAAGATGAGTCAGCCTAATTCGTCCATGAGATTAACATCAGGACTGCAGCTTGATTGCCTCCTCAGCCCAGTTGTTTGTGACGCTGCATGCTCTACTTTAGATGTTTATCGATGCTGGGGTCGTTAAGTCCGTTTCTGGTTTTCAGATTCAAGTTTACGGTTCAAAAGTTTTAATTTTTTAATATTAAGGCAAGGAAGTCTTAAGGACGACGTCCTTGTATCACGGTTTTTTAAATAATTTTCAGATTGAAACTAGTGGGACCTCAGTGTCTGTAAAGTTTGAGACTAGTGGGACCTCAGTGTCTGTAAAGTTTGAGACTAGTGGGACCTCAGTGTCCGTAAAGTTTGAGACTAGTAGGACCTCAGTGTCTGTAAAGTTTGAGACTAGTGGGACCTCAGTGTCTGTAAAGTTTGAAACTAGTGGGACCTCAGTGTCCGTAAAGTTTGAGACTAGTGGGACCTCAGTGTCTGTAAAGTTTGAGACTAGTAGGACCTCAGTATCCGTAAAGTTTGAGACTAGTAGGACCTCAGTGTCTGTAAAGTTTGAGACTAGTAGGACCTCAGTGTCTGTAAAGTTTGAGACTAGTAGGACCTCAGTGTCTGTAAAGTTTGAGACTAGTGGGACCTCAGTGTCTGTAAAGTTTGAGACTAGTAGGACCTCAGTGTCTGTAAAGTTTGAGACTAGTAGGACCTCAGTGTCTGTAAAGTTTGAGACTAGTGGGACCTCAGTGTCCGTAAAGTTTGAGACTAGTAGGACCTCAGTGTCCGTAAAGTTTGAGACTAGTAGGACCTCAGTGTCCGTAAAGTTTGAGACTAGTGGGACCTCAGTGTCCGTAAAGTTTGAAGACTAGTGGGACCTCAGTGTCCGTAAAGTTTGAGACTAGTAGGACCTCAGTGTCCGTAAAGTTTGAGACTAGTAGGACCTCAGTGTCCGTAAAGTTTGAGACTAGTAGGACCTCAGTGTCCGTAAAGTTTGAGACTAGTGGGACCTCAGTGTCCGTAAAGTTTGAGACTAGTAGGACCTCAGTGTCCGTAAAGTTTGAGACTAGTGGGACCTCAGTGTCCGTAAAGTTTGAGACTAGTAGGACCTCAGTGTCCGTAAAGTTTGAGACTAGTGGGACCTCAGTGTCCGTAAAGTTTGAGACTAGTAGGACCTCAGTGTCCGTAAAGTTTGAGACTAGTGGGACCTCAGTGTCCGTAAAGTTTGAGACTAGTAGGACCTCAGTGTCCGTAAAGTTTGAGACTAGTGGGACCTCAGTGTCCGTAAAGTTTGAGACTAGTGGGACCTGAGTTTCTGTTCAGTTTAAAAAATTTTCAGATCAGCTCAGTCTATTTGTTAATTGCAGAGAATGCTTCGTTTAGACAAAATTTTTGTTTGATGTGAAATAATATGAGACTGGGATCTCTCTCAGGACTGTAAGCCCATCCATCAGTCAGACACCTTCAGCCAGCTTCGGTGTCAAATCTCCTCCTGCTTAGTTTCGTTAGGCAAAGAGAAGGATGGGAAGAAAATCCCATGGCTTCAGGTTGGCAGCAGGGTCGGACTAACGCTATTGGGCGGCCTCTGTCCCAGCTGACGGATTGATGGCTGCCAGTGGGATGGCAGTGGCTGCTGATGAGTTTGCCTGTCCCTTCACTCCGGAACGAGGATTGGACGTGCGGCTAGAAAAGTGACGGAAACTGGCGGGACCGTTGAGATTCTTTAGCATTGCTGCTTCTAGGAGAAAGAGTTCTTTCATATTGTATCTTTCTTACTCTTTTTTTGTAAAATCTGCTGCATCAGGGAAGCTGCCAACACACTCTGACAGCTTGAGCTTCAATACGGTGAGTGACACGTCACACTCCGAGTCCATGACTGACAGCCACTCCCGGCTGTCTATCTGCATTTCTGCCATATTCTACCCACTCAGGACCGACCTCGATGGTGCAGCTGTTCTACTACGAGCAGGTCGGTCGTCGGTGCGTCAAGCTGCTCCAACCTGGCCAGAGCGGCGACGACGCCGGCGGCAGTCGGGAGCATCGGCAGCAGCCAGTCAAAGTGCTGCTCCACGCGGAGGAGGGCGCGGCCAACGGCATCGGCCTGAGCGCCTATTGGCTGCTGCGGTTTCCCTGGTTCACCAGGCGAATCTGCCGGATTACGGAGGTCAGCGGCGGCCAGAAACGACGCGCCGGCTGGGCAACAGTCGCCCACTCCGAGGACGGCGGCTGCGTGGCCATCGCTGGACAGCTGAAGCGGAAGGCAAAGCAGGCGCAGGGCTGCGGCGGCGGCGGCGGCGTCAGCGGAAACGCCAGCTTTGTGCTGCGCCTCACCTCCAGGGTGTCGGACGCGGACTTTCACCTGGGCTACAGCCTGACCGGCTGGCTGGAGGCTGGCAGAGGCCGGCAGCGCCAGGTGACGCATCTGGCCATGGTGAAACGGCACGGATACTGAACTGGGGGGGGGGGGGGCGATCGAGACTGGGTCAAAAATTTCTGGCTTGGACTGCGGATCTTTACCGAGTCAGCACCGCGTGATCTATCTTTGGTTGATTATTTGATTATTTGGTTGACTTTTTTGTTTTGGTCTCCAAGGTCTCTGAATGATTTGGTAAACTTTATCAATCCAAATTTCTCATGCCTCGAATTTCGGGAATCTGATGCCTCAGATCTTGGAAATCTCATACCTCAGATATCGGGAATTTCATACCTCAGATCTCGTGAATCTCATACCTCAGATCTCGTGAATCTCATACCTCAGATATCGTGAATCTCATACCTCAGATCTCGTGAATCTCATACCTCAGATCTCGTGAATCTCATACCTCAGATCTCGTGAATCTCATACCTCAGATCTCATGAATCTCATACCTCAGATCTCGTGAATCTCATAGCTCAGATCTCGGAAATCTCATACCTCAGATATCGGGAATCTCATGCCTCAGATATCGGGAATCTCATGCTTCAGATCTCGGGAATCTTAAACCTCAGATCTCGGGAATCTTATAACTCAGATCTCGGGAATCTTATAACTCAGATATCGGGAACCTCATTCCTCAGATCTCGGGAATCTCATTCCCCAGATATCGGGAATCTCATCCTTCAGATCTCGTGAATCCCATACTTCAGATCTCCGCATCTCATAGCGCGAATCTATCTTACATGTAGGAGTCTCATACCCTGCGCCGATTGTTAGGTATATAAATTAATTTGCAGTAATAAACCTTACCTAATGGAATAAAGTAGTATTTCATGGGAATATAAAAAATTGAAAAAACCCCTAAATCAATTAATTCATCGCAACTGTGTTATTCGTTAAAAAATTTGCAAACATATCGATCCCAATATATCGAATTTAACTATGTAAATTTTTAAACAACGTAATATCCTTTTTGTTTTATTTAAACAAAAAATAAATACCAAAAACTTTTTATCAAATGCGAGCAACCTTGGCTGCTTCAATCACCGAGTTTTTTTGATGCTGCAATAAAAAAGTACATATGAAAATTTACTGTCCAACTGCCTATTTTGCATCGGAGGATTGATTGGGTGGACCGGGGCAGTCTGGGAATGCAAATTTCGGAGGTCTGAGCTGCTGGGGACTCGCTGAGCGTCTGTGCCGACTTGCGGGAGTCCCCGCTGCTCAAATTTGTCGGCAATTGAAAGCTCCGAACGGCGATGATCCCTACAGAGTCTGGGGGGGGGACCAACTCACCACCTAATTTGATTAACTTTCTTTGCTCCTACAAAACCGCTCCCATAGTGACAAGCAAAATCCCCAACATGGAGCTGTTCTAAATCCTCAACCAAGGCAGATTTTATTAGCTTGAAATTTTTAAGTCACAAGCATCGAGCCTAGCCAGTAGTCTATGGCCCAGCCCACAGTCGAATAGTTCAGTACAAGAGGCAGGGGGGAGGCTATGCTCAGCACAGAGGTCACAGCAAAGGCTTTGTCCTTGTATAAACGTTACCAAAGCGGTGGCAGCCTCTGAGCCAAGCTAAATCAAAGCAGCAGCCTTCAGGCCAGCTAAGTTGCGGCCGCTAAATTACTTTCTCAGTTAAACAATGCAGACAATACACAAGCCGCAGGTGCCTAAGGTCTACCGCCTGCAAATCGAAGGCGTTGGCGCCTCGGCTGGCGAGTATTCCTACACGGCCATCAGGCCCTACTTCCCGGCCCTGCACCCCAACACTCTGTGGATCATCAACCGGGTCAGATCGGGCGACGCCACGCCTCTGGTGAACATTTTAAAGACTCGCGAACGAATGAACATTTTCTTTAAGTACATGTACTTTCAAATCGTTGACAAACCGTCGCTTTACAATCCGAAATCGCCGATGGATCGTCCTATGTTCAACGAGAAGGCCTATTTATTTTTGAACATATTCGCCGTGGCTTTGTACTTCAAATGCGAGACCATTGTACGAGTGCTGGCCCCAATCCGCGTTGGCAAAATTGACAACGCCGCCAGCTACGAGGCGATGAGCGAGGTGTCAATTCCTCAGTACGCCACGTACGTGCACGATCACTCGTTCGGCGATCTGATCACGTTCAACATTCCGACGATCATGATGCGCCGCGAGGCCTACTTTGCCATCCCGTCGCTGTTCCGCTTCGGCTCCTGGGCGCCGCGCAGCCAGTTCTGCATCTACTACTTCCGGCGGAACTACAACTATTCTAAGAAATTCAGCGACTGGATGGAGTACGCCTGGTCGCTGCTAGACGAGCGGCCCTACACGAAAATCTCAATGCTGGTGAACATGCTCAATAAGGCTGCTCACGCTAATTTCTACCTGGGTGACAAGGTGTTCTTCCAGCCGATCAACTGCCGCTACTACAACGCGCCTTGGGCCTCGCCGGAGCAGGACGAGCGGGCAGTGATTGTTTACCGGTCTTATCCGCGCCGCATGCTCTGCAAGCTGTTCCTGCACAAGGACCCGCTCAGAATCATGCCCCAAGTCATTCCGTTTGTTCGCGTCTTCCAGAAGGAGCGCTACTTTGTGTCGCAGACGGCCAAATCGCTCAACCCCGAATTCCGATTGGTCATTCTGAGCAGCCTGGAGGAGCGATTTATCAACCTGTCGCCCATCGTGAACTCCACGGAAATTAATTCGTCAGATTACGTGGAGCAGAACGGTCACAAGACGTCAATCTACGACTACGACAACATCATCGCCCTGCTGCACTATTTCCTGGTGCTCGCCGCTGATCGAAATGTTGAATCGTTGAAGCACAGCATCATCCACCTGATCATGGACATCTTGACCGACACCGGCCTGGTGTACATCTTCTCCAAGGAGCCAGCCGTCAACATTTCTTACTACATGTCGCATCTGATTGACGGGCCGTTCATTCAGCCGAACGATCTGCAGCACATGCTGAGAAACATCCCCACCCTGTTGATGTCGTCCACAGTGGCCGACAAAAGTTTCCCGCCGTTTCTGCAGACGTCGGGCAGCAAATACGACAAGCAGCAGCCGACGGGCACCGAGCTGTTCAAAAACAAGCTGCCCAGACTGTGGGAGCGCGGCCGCTTCGCCAAAGCCATCCAGCTGATGATGAAGTACCGGATCGATCTGGACGACAAGGCCGGCGTGACCACGCTGGAGTACTGCAAGTGGAAAAACGAATACCTGGAGGCGCGGCTGCGGCTCAGCATGCAGACCATGAACCAGGAGCAGCAGACCATCCCAGCCGAGCGGGTTGACCAGCGGCTCACCTCCGACGACGAGGGCGGCTCGCACGGCTCCTCCCGGGGCTGGCGCGCCTTCCCGCCGACGTTCTTCAGAGACGCCAAAGAGTTCATGGTTAAGAAGCAGAAGGACGCCACCAAGGTGAAGAAGAAGGTGAGAAAGAATTTCATCGACTTGTGGACAATCGACGAGCTGGAGGTGAAGAAGTCGGCCAAGTGATTGCGTCACAGGCGAATCCCGAGGACGGACCATTAACTCTCAGTGAGCATTTTATTTTTGTACTGCGCCTGAGCGCCGCATTATTTATTCATCTCAGTTTTTGTCAGTAGAATTCTCCCGCTTCCAGCAGAGCAGAGCAGGGGCTTACAAAAACTAAAAAAAGTCAGTTGTTGTTTGAATTATTTTTCGTCAAAAACAAATACAATTTTTTTGTTAAAAACAAAATTTTATTTTGATTTGCTTAACCTTTTCTCTGAGTGCGCGTGGAAGCGTTTTTTTCTCAGTGCCCAATTTCAGATGAGTTCAAGTCAGTTTCGGCGCATCTACTAGTACTTTTATCTCTGAGACTGTCAGAGCCCTTAAGCCTTAATAACCCAGCTAATAATAGTTCTCAAAGTAAAAATCCCCCCGTTCTAAACGAAGTGTGTCAGACAAAAAGCAGCAAAGGAGGAACAAAAAATAAAGTGGAACAGTGACAAGAACAATTTGCTTTTACCAGTAACAGATGCTACGGTTTGTGTCTAAGTTTATTTTCTAACTAATTTATTATCATTGCAATAAAGCAATGCTGTTTTTTAAATAAAACTATGCCCAGTATAAATTATTAAGTTTAAAAAGTAAAGGCAGAATATCTTACCCTACAACATCGAAAAAGTGCACTAGACTAAAAAAATAAGGACGAAAGTAAACAGGTAAGAAAATATTGAATACGCAATTCAAAACAGATAAAGAGATAAGAGGAATCTGATACTTAACAATCATGAATGTACATTTCGGGGTAGAGAAAGATCTAGAGATAAGAGGAATCCGATACTTAACAATCATGAATGTACATTTTGGGGTAGAGAAAGATCCAGAGATAAGAGGAATCTGACACTTAATAATCATGAATGTACATTTCGGGGCAGAGGAAAGATCCGGAGATAAGAGGAATTCGACGCTTAATAACCATGAATGTACATTTCAACAGAGCAATTCACAAGAGTGAACTATAAATCTAAATAAAAATTTTGAGGCAAAATCTGAGTACAAGAATGCAGCAAAAAGCAGTCAATTTTGTGTCACTTTCTTCCGGCGCCGACTCCAGCACCGCCGCTACCCTCCCAGAGCAGTCTGCTGTGCTCCTCCTTGGAGACACCGAGCAGGCGGCGCTGTCTGTCGATGTTGGCCGGCTGGAAGTCGCGCGGGTTGCTGCTCTCCTCGGATTCGGCCACGACCCCAAGGCTCTAGAGTTGTTCGGTAATTAAAAATTAAAAAGTATTGAAATTAATAGCTCTTAGGCCTTAGATCTAGAGTTACACACACCACATACACACACGGGGCTTCACCCACTCACCCAGGAGAAGAAGGCGGCGGCGGCAGCGCTAATCTGGATGACCTCCTCCTCGCGGTAGGGAGCCAGGATGACCTGAGCTCGCGCCGCAATGCTCGGATGCAGGTCGGAGGCTGGATTGAATTGGGCGATGCGCTGCTGCATGCTGGTCTTGCCGGTTGGGTTCAGGTAGCGAAGGCACTTCTGCCAGCTCTGTTAGCAGGGGGTGTGAACCGGTTATTTATGATCAGATAGCAGGTTTAAAGTCCAGAAGCTATTACCCAGACAGAAGTTGGAGTGAGCCTAAATCTACATTCAACTTTGCATCATGTGACAAATTTTCCGTTCCGCACAGGACTGAATAAATCTATCAATTTGTTGATCTCCTAAATAGTGATTGATTGATTGATTGATTGATCTCTTTAATAGTTCGTGATTCATTGATTCACTAATAAACTGATGTCTTCAGTAGTGGGTAATTAATTAATTGATTGATTACTCGTAATCGACTGACTGACTGACTAACTGATTGCTTGATTGCTTGATTGATTTATTGATTTATTGATTGATTGACTGATTGATTGACTGATTGACTGATTGCTTGATTGACTGATTGACTGATTGCTTGATTGATTGATTAATTAAGTAATAGATTGATTGATTGATTGATTAAGTAATTGATTGATTGATTGATTGATTGATTGATTGATTGAGTGAGTGAGTGAATGAGTGAGGTGTTTTATAGCGCGTGATTGATTGATCTTTCCAACAGTGCGTGAAAGATTGATTACTCGTAATTGACTGATCTCTTTAAAAGTTCGATAAATTGATTAATAAATTAACTGCTGTCTTAAATAGTCCGTAATTGATTGATTGATTAGTTTATTGATATCTTCAGTAGTTCGTGATTGGTTGATTTGAATGATCTCTTTAACTTTATAAATCACTCTATCAAACAGTCCTTCCGTCTCTGGATGAACAAATCGTCAAATAATCAATCAATCAGTCAAGAGGAATAAAACAAAAAACGACGCCTCACATTAGTTCGCTTCTCGTATTCGCCCAGCAGCAGCAGGGTAGCCCTGACCGTGTCAATCACAGCCTGCTTCGGATTGACGTAGGCGCGCAGCTCCGCCACGGCTTTGCTGTCCAGGCTGAGCACCCGTTTGTAGAGCCGCTCCATCCGGTCTACTCGGGCCAGGGCGGCCGCCGCGTCTGTCAGCAGCGGGTGCGCCTCCCCCAGCAGGCCGCTCCGGCTGGCCCGCTCCAGGGCGGCCCGGAGCGGCCCGGCGGCCCGCTGACGGAGGGACTGCTCAGTTGCCGAGGTCAAGTCTGGTTTGGGGAAGGGGGAACCATCGGGTGTTGGCACTGGGATGACGCAGCGAAAGGCTTGCGGTCTTGTTTGGTGCTTTTGGGTCATGCAGGTCTTTGTTTTAGGGTCATGCAGGTCTGTGTTTTAGGGTCATGTAGGTCTGTGTTTTAGGGTCATGTAGGTCTGTGTTTTAGGGAAATTTAGGTCTGTGTTTTAGGGTCATTTAGGTCTGTGTTTTAGTGTCATGCAGGTCTGTGTTTTAGGGTCATGTAGGTCTGTGTTTTAGGGTCATGTAGGTCTTGTGTTTTAGTTTCATGTAGGTCTGTGTTTTAGGGTAATGTAGGTCTGTGTTTTAGGGTCATGTAGGTCTGTGTTTTAGGGCAATTTAGGTCTGTGTTTTAGGGCAATTTAGGTCTGTGTTTTAGGGTCATGTAGGTCTGTGTTTTAGGGTCATGTAGGTCTTGTGTTTTAGTTTCATGTAGGTCTGTGTTTTAGGGTCATGTAGGTCTGTGTTTTAGGGTCATGTAGGTCTGTGTTTTAGGGCAATTTAGGTCTGTGGTTTAGGGTCATTTAGGTCTGTGTTTTAGGGTCATTTAGGTCTGTGTTTTAGGGTCATGTAGGTCTTGTGTTTTAGGGTCATGTAGGTCTGTGTTTTAGTTTCATGTAGGTCTGTGTTTTAGGGTCATGTAGGTCTGTGTTTTAGGGTCATGTAGGTCTGTGTTTTAGGGCAATTTAGGTCTGTGTTTTAGGGTCATTTAGGTCTGTGTTTTAGTGTCATTTAGGTCTGTGTTTTAGGGTCATTTAGGTCTGTGTTTTAGGGTCATGTAGGTCTTGTGTTTTAGGGTCATGTAGGTCTGTGTTTTAGGGCAATTTAGGTCTGTGTTTTAGTGTCATTTTGGTCTGTGTTTTAGGGTCATTTAGGTCTGTGTTTTAGGGTCATGTAGGTCTTGTGTTTTAGGGTCATGTAGGTCTGTGTTTTAGGGCAATTTAGGTCTGTGTTTTAGGGTCATGTAGGTCTGTGTTTTAGGGTCATGTAGGTCTGTGTTTTAGGGTCATGTAGGTCTGTGTTTTAGGGTCATGTAGGTCTGTGTTTTAGGGTCATTTAGGTCTGTGTTTTAGGGTCATGTAGGTCTGTGTTTTAGTGTCATTTAGGTCTGTGTTTTAGGGTCATGTAGGTCTTGTGTTTTAGGGTCATGTAGGTCTGTGTTTTAGGGTCATGTAGGTCTGTGTTTTAGGGTCATTTAGGTCTGTGTTTTAGGGTCATGTAGGTCTTGTGTTTTAGGGTCATGTAGGTCTGTGTTTTAGGGTCATGTAGGTCTGTGTTTTAGGGTCATGTAGGTCTGTGTTTTAGGGTCATATAGGTCTGTGTTTTAGGGTCATATAGGTCTGTGTTTTAGGGTCATGTAGGTCTGTGTTTTAGGGTCATGTAGGTCTGTGTTTTAGGGTCATGTAGGTCTGTGTTTTAGGGTCATGTAGGTCTGTGTTTTAGGGTCATTTAGGTCTGTGTTTTAGGGTCATTTAGGTCTGTGTTTTAGGGTCATGTAGGTCTTGTGTTTTAGGGTCATGTAGGTCTGTGTTTTAGGGTCATGTAGGTCTGTGTTTTAGGGTCATGTAGGTCTGTGTTTTAGGGTCATGTAGGTCTGTGTTTTAGGGTCATGTAGGTCTGTGTTTTAGGGTCATGTAGGTCTTTGTTTTAGGGTAGAGTAGTTCTGTGTTTTAGGGTTATTTAGTGTGTCAGTAATACTTATGTGTACTGTTTTATAATTGAATTTAGTGTCAGGCAAGTAATGTAAATTTTATAAATTGATTTAGGCCATTTTATGGATCATGATGGTTCATTGAGATCAATGCTTTAGATTTAAAGAGCTCAACTTTCAGAGTCGTAAAGATACTTTTAGAGTACATAGGCTTCATGAAATTTCATGCTCAGAGGTAGTTTTGACGTGGATGTCATTGGGGTCACGGATGCCATTAAGCTCCTGGAGCCATGTTTACCCTTCTTGATGCCGGTGATGCGCACAGTTCTGTCAGCCAGCTGAACCAGCTTATCGTCCTCAATCTCCAGCTCACGAAGTCTGGCCAGGCCGTTCCCGATGCCTTCGAGGTCTTCCCGCCGGATGGCACCGCGGAGTCGGGATTTGGCTACGCGGACTGCGGCGTCTCTGGCCAGCTGCTCGTGCTTGGCGCGCTCCTCGGGGTCGTCGGTGCTGCTCGCCTTGCCTAGCTGGATTTTTGCCTGCGATTAATTAATGGAATAAATTTAATTTGCAAGTGGAGAGAGGCCGAAGCCTATATGTACATTTGGGATAGAGATTAAGATAAGGAATGTACATTGAGAGGGCAGAAAAAGCATAGTCGTTACACTTTAAATAGCGGCAGGTAATTTTTTCAGCCAGACGGGGCAGGGAAAGAGATTAATAGGAATGTACATTCGTGGCTAGAGAAGATGACCATAAATGTACATCTGAAGGATAGAAAGTCGTGTATAGTAAAGGAAAACATTGCGAGATATGGCATACTTGCTCTTCCATGTCAGCCAAAGTTGCTTCGTCCAGATCCATGGCTTCCTCATCACCTCCATCGGCTTCTTTTAGAATCCGGATCCTCTCCTCAGCCAGAATCTCATCCAGCGTGCGAGCCTGGTCCCGCACCGTCCGCTCGAGCTGGAGCAGGCGCTCCTCGTACGCTGCGTTCTGTTTGCGGCAATACTCAAACAGTTCCTGCCATTCCTGCCTGCGCTTCTTGGCGTCCGATTCCGCTTTGGCGTCAAGAACCTTAGCATTGGGGGAGCGGCGGTGGCAGTAGGAATGTTTAGAAGACATACGCCTTCTAGAGAGATTCCTGGCAGACGCTACTCACCTGGAATTGCATGAGCGGCCCAGCAACAGATCCGGCTACATCCTCGGGATCGGGCAGGGCGGACAGAGTCCACACTCCGCCGGGAGAGCCAGCGTCAATGGTGGACTTCCAGTAGGCCGGATTGTCCGCGTCTCGCTGCATGTAGAACATCAGCAGCTGCGGCCGTTCAACCCGGAGCTGCAGCTGGCTGAACTTCACCCGGCTGTCGGCTTTCACCACTATCTGCACGTAGCGATTCGCCTCCAGCTGGCTGCTGTCCGGCGACATCAGCCGGAAGCCGCGCTGCCAGAGCGGCGTCGGACGGGGATACGGCGTAGCGTCGACGTGCGGCTCGCCCGTGAATTTGATGACGTAATTGCACAGGTGGCGGACCTCTCTGAGCGATTTTTTTTTCGTTTGAATTTGAGCGATTCATTTTTTCTGAATGATTCTCTTAGTGCTGTGGCGAGGGCACCTGCCTATTGAACGGAACGTCCTGGGTTCGAGCCCCAGCTCTAGGAGAAAATTTGTGCCCTTGAGCAAGGCACTTGATCCCGCATTGCTTCAGTCCCCCCACCTGAGATCGGGTACCAGTTTGAGCTGGGAAAATTTAGGATGTGAGTTGCAGCCCCTCCAGGCCCGTCAGGACTGAGCAGCTGTACACAGCCCTCGGTTTGTCTTAATTTTTTTGTGCAGCAGTTTATCATTCTGAATTCACCTAAAGTCGCTCATAATTATCTGCGCTACATATCGCCAGTGAACATGCAAGTGACGATGATGACATGTTCGCTCAGTAACTCAGTTTTAGTGAAGCACATGTAGCCCTACACCTCTTCCTCTGCTTTGTCCAATAATTTACATTGACTTCTAATATTCGTATTTGCCTACTGGTGAGTAATGAGCAGCGTAGCAGCAGTATCCGACGTAAGAGCCTGCAATATTCTAAAAACTAACAGAGTTCTATGGGACAAAAACCCACCTGGCACTTTCACTCCCCGTGTCGGGCGCCGCCCCAATAGCCAGGTGATAATATCCCAACTGGGGAAATTTGACGGAGACAGTGGCCCGAGCCTCGGCAGCGCTAGTCTCAATCAGCGTCAGGTCAGTGTAGTCGTGATGGCCCCGATGGTCCTGCAGGCGCATGGTGGCGCAGTACAGCAGCGGCCGTCTCATTCGCCAGACGATGCGTAGAGTTCTGGTGGCGCATTCCACATAGCCGAACTGATGCGGCGCCAGCGGCTCCGTGTCCAGACTCCGGCAGGCCTCCGGGTCCACGCCGAGCGGCTCCTTCAGCCTGGGATAGAGGAAGTCGGCATCCTGGCAGGGCGCCTGGCTGTCAATCAGATAGTCGCAGACTGGCACCACGCGGCCGCTGGGCAGCCGGCAGGAGATGCAGGCGGCGTACAGGCCCTCCTTGGGCGCGCGCACGTGAAACACAGCCTCCCCGTTCTCCATCCAGTGGATTGCGTACAGCTCCAGGAATCGGATGCTCGTGTCGGTGCTGCGAAGCTCGATCTGCGAGGGGATTTTCTGGGTTTCAGAAAAAACTTCGAAGACAATTTTCCTAATAGGAAATCATCCAATTAGACAACCTTCTAAACAATCAAGCCTTCAAGCAGACAACCTTCCAAACGGGACACCCTCCAAGCAGACAACCCTCCAAACGGGACACCCTCCAAGCAGACAACCTTCCAAACAGGAAAGCCTCAAAGCTTCATAAAACAGGCAAGCAGCTGCTCACCGAATACCGCAGATGCTGATTCTCGGTGGCGAAGCGGAGCCTAGCCTCGCCCCGCACAGTCTCCACGAGGGCATCCGGGTGGCTCAGCGGGTCGAGTCCGGCCTCGGCCGTCTGGCCGCCGGGACCCCATTCGGTGAGGTTGCCAGCGGGCACGGGCGCCACGTCAGCCGGCCGGCGGCAGTGGAACACGTAGGACACCACGTGGCGCAGGCAGGTGTCGGCGCACCTGGCGCCGAACAATTTCAACAGAAATTTGCCAGCCACGGGCGGGATCACGGTGATGAATAACTCGCGCTTCTTCACGCTGTGCCCGGTGATGCAGAAATGCGCCAGCTGCCACTTCTCCGACTTGTACTGGATCTCGCTGCCAGTGGCCTCCGAGCTCAACGCCGAGGCGTGAATGTACAGTCGGGCCGAGTAAACGGCGAAGGCGTCGCGCGGCTCCTCCTGAAACTCCAGCGTGTTGTCCTGGCCTTTCTTGATGTGCAGGCCGAGACGGCGCTCCCGTTGCGACAGGGCGCTGTCGCGAATCTCGAAGACGCACTTCGGATGGCTGACAATCTCCAGGCCGAGGCGCTCCATCTCCTCCGGCTCGCACTGCGGCATCTCTTCGAATTCTTGCAGGCTGACTGGCCGCGGCAGCAGCTGCCAGCGCGGATCGTAGGGGAAATGCTCGAGCACGGCGTAGTGCGGATCAGTCAGGAAGTAGAACTCGTTGATGGCGAAGCCCAGGTGCCCGGCTGCCGCATTGCTGGCCGAAGGGGGAGGTGCTGACGAGTCCGTGGAAGCGGCGGCGGCGGCGGCGGCGGCGGCGGCGGCGGCCGCGGCAGCTTCATCTAGCCGGCTCCATTCTCCGCTGTCGTAGCCCTATAAGTCAGTTAACAGGAAGTAAGCTGTTTGACATTGACACGCTAAGTTAAAGTTAAATCTGCAGGAGGGCTGCAAGCACTTTGACGCTTAAAGCGACATCGTCCCACAACCAGCGACTGGGCATGACTGTCCATTGCGCTGACTCCTGAAGCGCGTTCAGTCACACTAAATACGGTATGCAGGCATAGACACACACACAGGCCGGCACCCAGTCACGCACTCACATAGGGTGTACAAGCGGCGGTTCCAGGCATGTACACTCTCTATGCCTTTAGGGGTTGCCCTCATGGGCGTAAATTGCACAACTGACCCATAGCCCAACCAATTTGTGCGCAAGGCCCCAAATTAATGTGACCCTGCACACGAAACCGCGCTAGGGAAATAGCCAACCTACAACGCGGGGTCGAACCTGGACCAGTGGCACACAAGGCAGACGCGCTAGACCGCCGAGCCACTCGCCCCCAACATTGACACGCAGTCAGTCATAAATCATCAATGCAATCTCACCTGCAGCACCTGGCAGGCCCAGATCGGATCGATAAGGCGCCACTGGCCTTCAATGAGCACCGCTAGCCACAGAGACGCGTTGTCCTGGTTCACGTAGTGCCCGATGCGGTACTGCGCTCCCTTGGTGACACCGCCGACTACCTAGGAGGTGGAGATGGCAGGGAATGGGGTTCGAGAGCTTGAATGTGGCTAAAATATGAAAGTAAAATATGGTTTTGCTTTTCCTTCTTCAGAGCAGTCAAAATTATTTATGGTAAATATTATTTTTTAACAAGCCAATTTGATTCATGGAAACTAGGTTCATTCCTAGAAACAAGGCGAATTTTTAGAAAAGAATTCATTCCTTTAAATATGGTATATTAATAGCAATATTATTAACTAATATTCCTAGAAACACGGTTTGACTCCTAGAGAAATTTCTAATTCCTAGAAAAATGATGATTCGTTGAAATACAATGTTTTTTCCTGAAAGTAATGTTGATTCTTAGAAAAATACTTTATATTTCGTGAAAAAATAAATCTTTGTTAGAAACGTAAAAAACTAGATTTCTAATTTTTTTAGAAGCGGGCCATATTCTTAGAAACCGAGATATTATTCTTAGAAACAAACCTCGGCGACGATGCCGGCGTGTCGCAGCAGCCGATGCAGCAGCAGGACGTAGTTGATGCCGCGGCCCTCCCGGATGCAGCGGATATAGTGCAGCGGATCCTCCTGTGTTGTTTCAACTCCGTCCAGTAGTGCGTCAACTCGACGATTCCCGGCGGTGACAGCCATCCAGCGAAATAGAACTCGGACGGCCTCCAGCTCGGTGCTCACCTGAAGAATCATCAACGCCAGCAAGTAACGCGTTTAGGTTTTCATGGCATGCTTATGAGGAGTTGTAGCCTAGTGGCTAGGGCGCCTGCCTCATGACCGGAAGGTCGTAGGTTCGAGTCCCGGCCCTAGGAGACAATTTGTGCCATTGAGCAAGGCACTTAATCCCGCATTGCTTCAGTCCACCCAGCTGAGATCGGGTACCAGTTTGAGCTGGGCAAATTTAGTGTGGGTGTTGCGGCCCCTCCAGCCC
This sequence comes from Macrostomum cliftonense, assembly GCA_950096795.1. Taxonomy (NCBI): domain Eukaryota; kingdom Metazoa; phylum Platyhelminthes; family Macrostomidae; genus Macrostomum; species Macrostomum cliftonense. The sequence goes on along the minus strand of CATNEM010000270.1, from coordinate 129,613 downwards.
GTCAGGCTGAAAGCTGTACACAGCACTCGGATGCGCCGCGCAACTAGCTGCGGCTGTGCCTTGGGCTGTATCGAAAGGTCGGGTGTCTAAATTTATTTATTATTTATATGAGACGATGAAGCCGAATATGTTAAGCCAAGATGCTCATAACTGTCCCCACTCGAAGAGTTTTAAGACTTCCAGAGCCAACGTGTCTTAATACTCGCTTTTTTCATACCGATTGTGCTGGCTATTGTAACAAATTTGAAACCAACTAAACAATTGTGAAGAAAAAATAATTTGAAGCCTGGTGGTTAGCTATGACCGGAATTTCTTGGGTACCGAGCATCTGTACCCAGTGCACAATCACTGCACTCGCACCTGATCGCACAGGTGACCGACCAGTGCATCGAATCCGGCTCCGGCCACCTCTAGCGGTGTACTGTCGGCCACCGAGTCGGCCCGAGCCAACAGCTCCGGCGGCGCCAGAGTCGCTTTGTCAGTGAGAGGCGGCCGCCGTTCAGCCGTCAGCTCGCCGGAGTCGCCTAGTCGATCTCGCTGGACGCCGACGCCGAGTTTGGCCGCCTCGGCCTGATAGACGCGCTGCATGAACTGCAGATACTGCGGCGTGACGTAGTCCTCCTGGTCGGGCGACAGGGCGAACCGGTCTAGCGGTATCTCGCCGTCGCCGAACTCGTAATCCTCAGGGCCTGTTGGACTATGGACCGTGTTTTTTTCCATAAGTCATAAGGTTTTTTTATAAGCCAAAGAAGTAATTTTTTTGATTCGTGATGTGCATATTTATTCAAGGTAATTTTGCTCTTGAGAATTGCGGCGCTCGAATATGCATTTTCAGCTTTATTTTGCTACAAGAAGTTAAACAAACTACGAGTATTTGCGAATAAATACTTATTTTATTTTTGCCGAGAAGCTAAAGAAAAAAATCTATAATTTATTTGTACAAGTCTAGAGAGACGGTTAATTAACTAAGCAAGTACAAGGGCCTGTATAGTGTACATGTATATTCTGTTTACCGACTCTCGGGGCACTGATTGTACATTCTGTCTGCACCTCAACCCCCAACCCAAATAATTAGCCCACCAGTCATGCCAGTCACGTAACATTTTTATGTACAAGTCAAAGCGCTGGATTCGTACATGAAAGGTATCAATGTTTTCACAATCAAATATAGTTGCCCTTTTGTGTAACTCTGTGAGGGGAACAAATATAGAAGAAGGCGCCTCGGAGTGCAAAATTAGTCGCAATTGAAGCAATTCAGTTACTTTGCTTATTTGGAGTACATTAATTGATTGGTAGGTGAAATTTTTTTAATTTTCGGGTTACAGGGCTTACTGTGCAGATAGTATTAAATTCAGCCACACACAGACAATCATAGAACATCTCTCGTCATATCACTCGTAATTGCTTCTTATAATCCATCGGTTTGCTACAAGCAGCTCCGAAGTCTTACTTTAATTGGATCAATTTAACTAGGGACTAGGGAGCCTTTACTTTTACGGGCCCTATTTTCCAGAATTGTAGTGGAATCAGTTCCTTCTTCTTATTAAATGAACTACATGTATAGTGCTGTGTCGCTCTCTTTTAGGCTGGTCGCTAAAAGAGTATCCTTGTAACATTTATATACGTACATAGCGTAAATAACAAAATTCTCATTTTTCTTTCTAGCATTATAAAGACCCACTAAAGGAGAGAGAAAAATGTTTTCCTATTTTCGCATTAATAGTAGTGGACAATTAGCTACACACGTACCTGTTTATGATACCTTTTTGTTTATTGCCGACAAACTATTGAGTTAAAAGCCAGGTATCTTATTCTATTCTACTTAGGCTTAACGCCAGTATCTATTAGGTTTCATTCACTCTTTTGTTATGCATACAGGTAAGTTTTCTGAGATCGCAAAAACACTAGAAAACTCATCAAAATTTTTTATAATTCCGAAATTACAATTAACTTGACCACACACTCACTAATCTCCTTCTTCGTTGCCTTCGACATTTCCAAACGCGTCCACAGCGACAGTTTCGTTGTCGACGATGCTGACTCCGCCGCCGCCGCCGCCGCCGCCGCCGCCGCCACCGTCATTACTGTTGCTAGGCAAGCTGGAATTGCAGCCCATCTATTCGTATTCTATGTAAGGCATAACTGATCAGGCAGCTAAGCATAAATTTCCATCCAAACAGCAAATTGCTCAGCTGTTGCCAAGGGCGAACCAGCTAAACTTGAGCTGGAGCTGAGTTACTCGCAATCTCTGCAGCCCCGCATCTTTTATTTCATCTCCTAGCCACTGACAGCAGCAAACTTGAGCATTGTGCACGCATGTGTGTGCGCCATCCATTGTACGTAGCATCTGCCTTTTAAAAGCAGAAAAGAGTTGGAAGGAAAATTCCTACCAATAGCGTACGGTGCAATAGAGGTGAGCGCTTTAGATTTATATATTCTGTTCTTGCACAATTTGACGACGCTTTTTTGAGTGGCAGGCGTGAAGTGAGAAGTTTAATACAGTTATTATTGGCATCCAATTACTAAAGGTGGCGATAATATATTAGCTATCTAACTTGGCTGTTTTCACGCCAGTGGCAATCCGCCACATATAATAAGCAACACTTCTTTTGAGATAAAGTTTCTTTAACAGTATAAACTTTTGCAATATAACTAGCCTTTCTTTTCTGCATAAAAAATACAATGAAAAAAGAACCCAACAGAAAAGTACCCGGTAATCAATAAAAACAAAGATAGATAAAATCTGCTGGAAGTAGCAGATTTGAAATACATGAACTGAATTTTAGTTGCTATGGGAGATCAAATGGGCCGAGTATTAAGCCATGGTGAAATTGTACTTAGTCTCTAGGCCCATACTCCCTAACTTGCGTCCTTTACCATTTCGAGTAACCGTTACGATTTATCGTTTCGAGTTAGAGATATCTTACAACCGCAATAAAATAACACCTAGAAAATCTTACTGAAATGGCTAGTGTCACCGTAATGCTTACTATCTATAATTGTATTATTATAAAATAATATAATTATAGTGTGAAATAAATAATTTCGCTAATCTATTTAAAGTAGTAATGACGACATTGAAAGTTTACACTGATACTTAAAGAATGTTTGTTTTATATAAATCGGTGATTTTTTTAAAGTTTTTTAACTTAAAAAAATTACTTAATAGTATATTTGTTGTCGGGTTGAAACTAACTGTGTGACTAGCATTAACTGCAGGAAAGCGGCCATATAGAATTCTAAAATAAAACAGGCACTTTGTTATTAATAATTAACTAAAGCACATGCAATCGTTTCGAGTTTTGTGAAAAAATTGTGCGATTACGAAAAAACTAATCACTAGGGTACAGTAAGATTGCATTCAATTTTTAATTTGAAAGTTTAATACTTCTATGAAAACAAACAAACAGTTTAAAATAAATTTCTACTCTTAATTACTACTAAAATATAAATATGGAAGCCAATAAAGTACTAATCTAATAGCGAATTCAGAGCATTCTTTTAACAATTGGGAAAATCAGTAGTTATAATTACAATAAAAGAAAATACAGTTACAGCTGTTGGATACTAGCGTACGCTATTTGCTTTAGAGTATTTGTTTAGTAGAGACGCTTTTAAAGGATCAAGGAGCGGATAAAGACCATCCCTGAAGGGTCTGGGAGCAGATAAAGACCATCCCTGAAGTCTGAAGGATCTGGGAGCGGATAAAGACCCGCTCTAAAGGATCAAAGAGCGGATAAAGACCATCTCTGAAGAATTAAGGAGCGGACAAAGACCATCCCTGAAGGATCTGGTAGCGGATAAAAACACCCACTGAAGGATCAAAATGCGGGCAGAGACTAGCATCCTTGCGGTCGTGTTGCATGGAAGAGCCCAGAATCCAGCAATTACGCTGAGACACCATAATCACCAATATTTTCCCAGTCCAAGCACCCAATTATTTCCGCGTGTCACCCAGCGGCAAATCCAGCAGCGGAATCGGCGGCGGACGCGGCTCCCAATCCGGCAGGCTGCAGCCGTCCCGCTCGATGACAACGCCGGCCGCGTACTCGCCTAGCCGGACGCAGGCGGCGTCGGACAGGCCGCGCACGGCTCCGGCTAGGAAGCCGCCGACGAAGGCGTCGCCGCAGCCGTTGGTGTCGCGGACACGAGCCGGTTCAACAATCGGCACCGGATGACCAACGGGGCTGGCGCCGGCGCCGGCAAAGGCCAACTGTCTGGCGCCGTGGGTGAAGACAACGCGCGGCCGACGGCTCTGACGAAGTCGGCGAGCGATGATGCCGGCCAGCTGTACTAGCAGGTCGTCGCTGATGGAATCTGGCTGTCCGCCGCAGTTCAACAAGAGTTTTGATAATTCATTGTCGCCACGGTCGGCAAGGTGACGCGCCAGAGCCAGGGCTTCGCGCTCGTTGCCAAACAGTAAGTCAATGCGGCCCAGAATCTGCGTTCGTGCGGCGACAAAGACACTAAGTAAGATGTTTATTTGTCTGTGACGCCTTTGTGTAGCTCGTAATAATAATTATTATTATATTAGTATTAATGATAGTAGTAATAATAATAGTAGTAGTAGTAGTAGTATTAGTAGTATTAGTAACAGTAGTAGTGGTATTAGTAGTACTAGTACTAGTACTAGTATTTAGTAGTAGTAGTAGTAGTAGTAGTAGTAGTAGTAGTAGTAGTAGTAGTAGTAGTAGTAGTAGTAGTAGTAGTAGTAGTAGTAGTAGTAGTAGAAGTTAGTAGAAGTTAGTAGTAATAAGTAGTAGTAGTATTTGTAGCAGAAGTTAGTAGTAGTAAATAGTATTAGTAGTAGTATTGCATAATATTAGTAGTAGTAGTAGTAGTAGTATTAGTAGTAGTGGCAGCAGTTGCTGTTGTTGTAATAGCGGTAACAAAACTAATACAATTTACAACTAGCAAAAATTACCTCGGGATCGGCGAAATTAGCACACAGAAACGTGGCGTGCAAATTCATAGCAATCAAAGGCCCGTCCAGCCTTAACAAACGAGCAATAGCGCCAGGATTTGACGAGAAAAAGAAGCCGCCAATGTAGAGCAATTTAGCCTGGCTAATCAACGATTGGCAGGCCTGGCTAGCCAGATGAGCGTCGCTAAAGTGAAGCGCCGCGCCAAGTCTGGTTACTAGGGTCCGATTCTGGCCAGTGATTAGCGCGGCGCAGACCCCAGTTGGCTGGCCGGGGACTCGCTCCAATCTGGCCAGCAGGCCGGCCCGATTAGCCAGCTCCGACAGCAACTGGCCGGCTTCGTCGGAGTAGCCAATGGCGCCAAGGAATCCGGTGGAACATCTGCTGTCGCCACTGCCTAACGGCAATTATTATGATGCGCATAGATTGGGCTGCGACATTCAAATGTACCGCTGAGGATAACAATGTTATGCATTAGCTACGCACCCAATAGCCACTGCGCCACGCGTATTGAATTCATAGTGGCACCGCCTGGCAGCCGAATGCACGAGCCTAACTGGCCACTGATCACTGCATCGAATAGTCTGTCATGCTGCGGACCAGCCAGACACTGGCTGTTCTCTTCCAGATTGTAGCGCCGCAGCACTTCAGGCTGGACATGCACAGTCAGGTCCAATAGAGGATTGCCAACGCCAATTAGTGGACAGCTGCTGGCTTTGCTGCTGCACTGCTGTTGAGTTGCGCCCAGCCCAGCACTGGCTGGGGTTGCTGCGAAAGCAGCCAACCTTCTGAGTAAGATAATTCTGGTAGTAGCAAATTAGGCAACTAGGAGAAACTTAATTATCTTTAATCCACTTTATAGCCTTTTCAATTGGCTTTTAACAAAATAAGTTAAAAACTGGAATTAAATAATGCATCATTGAATAATTCCAAATATTCCAAATATTGAAATAAAATAGCAAGTAAGACAAATAATAAACATTTTACTTGTCACCAGCCATCTGATAGTTGAAAAATAGTGACTAGTGAATATTGACCAATTTTTATCCTATATATGCAGTCTTTAATGATAAAAATTTAATTAGCTACTACACTGGGAATGCATAGTAATAGTAAGGGAATAGCATGAATATCATTGTAGATATTTATCTATATATATACATATTCACTTTTAAATCTCCTATGACTATAAACTAGTTCAAATTTGAAGTTACCATTAATTAGTAAACTATGTTATTTCATGAACATTTTCCCTTCACTTTTTGTTATCTCCTAATCTCCTTAATTATTTACTATTTGGAAGTTTATATTGCAAAGGTATCTATAGTGCCACTTCTTTACAATATAAAATATTAATAGAAAATATATTCTTTGCAATATCTTTAAAGTTTTTCAGCAATAAAAAGAAAAAAAATTACTTTTTTAATAGGATCATATAGTGAAAAAGTGCAATAGAGGATTATGTAACAAAAGAATGCAATGATTTGGATATTTTAGCAAGTAGTCTTCACATGCTTCTTAAAAAGAGAAATTATTTTATTACAAAAACTTCAAGCATTAACTTGTCTAAATCATGATTAAAACCTAAATGAAAAATTTTATTAAAAAAAGATTTTTTGTTCTAAAAGTTTTGAGTTTGTAATAAAAATTCAAGCAACAATAATTAATCTTGTCATTTTTTAGATTCATATTATCAATCTAGGTATAAATTTACTTTTGCTTGTGAAATTATTTTATTAATTTTAAACTGGTACTTATGATGCAGAATGATGTCAACTAGTAATACAATTGGTGCAAAACATTTTTAATGGTAATTGGAATTGTTCAGTTTACTTATATGTAGTCCTGATTGTTTCATATTCCTTAACTGGGTAATGATGACAAATCCTAGAATGCTGCCAAAAGCCTTGGCAGGCTCTAGTTTGGCCAATAGACCATGACAAATGAGCTATTACATAGTCTTATTAGGCCTAGTACTTGTCATCATTTCCATCAGATCCCTTGAATTCAGTTCTATTAATGCCTATGCTGGCAGAACTTCATTTGGGGGCATAATCCACAATGGTCTTACGGGCCATCCAGTCATTTGCATATCAAAAGGGTCTTGAATGTTCAAACTATACTAGGGGTGGAATAAAACACTTTGACTTAGTAGTGCGAGCTTAATAAAACTTTCCACCCAATTTCTATGCCCCCAAACATGGCTAGTCTGGGCTATAGACAACTCTCATTTGTTATTCTGCACCATTGGCACCATTCTAAAATAAGAAAATATTTTGCAAATGAAAGTTATTTTATGTCCAATCTTTTAAATTTAAATAAATAATTTTAAGATTTTAATTATTTACTAAGAAATTGTTATTAAACCTTTGTATAGCAGTTAAAAGTTGGTAAAGAATAGGGCCTATCAGATGTTCAAGAAAATAGCATAATATTAACAGTTGTCTAGGCCTAACTGCCTGAGCCCCTAGGGCCTATATAACAAATTTGAAGAATAATATTCATTATTTAATTCATCACTTTCAAGTTTTATTATTATTATTACATTGGCATTGGCCTGAAAAAGTCTATATCTTAAGGAAAAAATATAAAGAATAAATGCATATGCATTTTATAATGGAATGCTTAACGTCAATACACGACAATAAGGCCTTTGGTTAACAAAACAACCTAGGCGTAGATGAATAAAAATACCTCAATTTGTGATGTACACGAAAAAGGCATGTAACATAAGAACATTAATTATTAATAATAATTAATTAATTGGCAATTACTTAGTTATTTAGTCAGTAAGGAAGCTTTAAGTCAGTTTTAAGTAAAAAAATCAGCATCTTCACGTACTGCAAATTAATGCATTACAGAGATCCATTCAACATAAGGCCAAAAACTTGAATTTAAAATTTATTTAATTCTTTAATTAGGATAAACAAATTTTTATATAAGCTTAGGGTATATTTTTGCATCATTTGATTGAAAAAAACTAATTAGATATTTTTGCTATAATTTAGAGAAACTTAATTTATACACTCACTGGGTAAAAACTAAAGTAATTTTTGTCAGTTTGAAATTCGCATTCATCGACCGTCGATGTCAGCTAGCTTAACTCTTGTAGGCCATTTTATTTTATTGCTTGTTAAAAATTGCTTAATATTGATGAATGATGATAATGATAAGAATGATTCATTTGCAATTTTAAAGCTATTTCTTTTTAGATTTTATAAAATTATGATATTTTAGCAATTAGTATTTTGCAAAATTTTACTAAGTAATTTTGAGATATGGAGAAAAAGTCCAACGAGAGACTGTAATAAGTGTGGCCAGTGTCAAAGTACTCCGGCAGTGGCGGATGCAGCATTTTCCTTAGGGAAGCTAAACCCTTGGTACAGCGGCGACATGTCCAGAAGCAACCAACGGGGCACCAACATCAAACACAGTATATTAGTGTTTAGTTAAATTTAGACTTAGAGTAAATCAGGTCAGTGTTTAGAATAAGTTACAAAAAAAGAATAAGCAAATACTAGAGGTGTATATAGCCATAATCTGCTCTGTTTTGTTTTTTGATGCTAAAAAACTAGGAAAGAAAAGGATCATGTCATGTTTTGTATTTAATAGATTTATTACCTAAGGCTAAGCCCAATTAGGGAAACTAAATGTACTTTAGGCCTATATAATTCAAAATCAAGGGATATAAATTAAAAAATCAATCTATTTGCTTTAAATAAATAGTCATACTTATGACAAATAGTGCTAAGTGAAAATTAATAAAAATAAAACAAATACATTTTTGTAGGCATATTTTGTTTGGAACTTTAGTAATGATGTGTGAATTTTTTGTGTTCATTCCACATACACTACCACAAAAACTAAGCAAAATAGGAATAAACCCACAAATTTGTTTTACTATTTTAATTTTTATCTTAGCAAGCTAAGTTTTGGAAAGGGCTTTTTTTAAGTTTTATAATTTTTATACTTGTCACTGAACTGACTTGTTGCCAAATTGGTTGTCGCCAAATTGACTAGCACCCTTCTTTTTTAGGGACATGGTTGTTATAAACTATATCTACAAGCTCCAATATTATAAACATAATAGCCAAGTATATAAATAGGGTGTCTAGTGAGCCTATTTTTAGCATGTGCAAAGTGAAAATCGGGTAAAAAACGAGTCTTCTTTGAGTGACTATAACTTTGTATGTAGGAAAGATACACCAATGAGCTTATACTTGTTGGAAAGTAGACAAGTAGATCTTTTAAATGACATATACATTGTACATGTAGCAAATTCGAATGAAAAGATACAGACTTTCAAACATTGTGTACATGTATCTAAATTTTCAAAACTGTGCCGATTTTGAGTGAAAATATGGATTCAGGAGAATTCGTTTTTCAGCCAATGGGTGCATAGTTGGTAAAAATTGTTATGAAATGCATATAGGGAACTTCCTGCAGGTCATTTGAGGTAAAAAAAAATTTACCAAAAATATGTACATGTACATGTACATGTACATGTAAATTTTCAAAAGTCCATAACTTTTGAATGGAAAGAGTCGACTCCCTAATTCTTTTTTCTATTCATTTCTGTTGACAAGAGGAAAGTTTTAGGCTAAGCAGAATGACTCTAACCCTTCCCGCAAAGGTGACAGAACAGCAGGAACAGCAGCACCAGCAGATCGGCGGACAGGCGTGCCAGGGGTAGGAGGTTGCAGTGCCGCATCTCCAGGCTCGATCGCCCCAGCAGGACAGACGAATACAGTGTCCATGAAGATGGACCATGAACTCTGCTTGCCTGCAGCCTCCTCGCGCACCCTGGACCTCTTCAGATCGGTAGATTTCGCCTTCAGCTTCAGCACCACCCTGTGCAAAAGTCTTAGCCTCTCCATGCTGGTGTTGCCAGGCAGATTGAGGCACGCAGCCAACATAGACCACACCTCGGTGCAAGGCAATTTGGCTTCCATGGCGGCCTCCAAAGTAGCAAGCATGAGGCCATTCGTCACCTTAGTCTGACACTCAGAATCTTGTATGCCACTCACTGACGCCATTAGTAATTAGTAATTTGTTAGTAAATTATTTCCAGTACTGTTAGTGTTAGTAACTTGGATTAGTACTAGTAGCAACTGGCCTTAGGCTTAAAGCTGCTGGAAAGTCGAAACAGACCTGTAGGCTATAGTATAGGTCCTATTAAGGATATCCCATATCCTATGAGCACGAAACCACAAGTAACAAGAGCATGTATATAAGTAGTAAAATGCTGTGAAAACAATTAAGTCAATAAGCAAAATAAAAGGAAGATATTCCCTCGCAAAGACAAAAGTGGTACTCTGGATCAAAGTTAAAAAATGTATTTTTTTTACCATTAACAGCAAAAAATATTAACATGCAGTAGTATGTTTGGATTTCAAAGGAATTAACAATAAAGTAGTGATAAAATGCTACAAAATGACACCTGAAGCACTAAAATCGGCCATAGAATAAAAAAGTTACAAGGTTTCAAATTTGAAAAATATGCTTTTTTGCATGAAAACGGCTTCACTTTCTAGTGTATTGGAGATAGGAAAAAAATCTCACAAAAATCTCAATAACTTTTTTATTACTCGATCAATTTTCAAAAGTTTGGTGTCATTACATTCATAACATCCAGGGCTATAACATGGAATTATGAAAAACATGGATTTCAGAAAAAAAATTTTCTCACTGGACACCCTAATATAAATATAGTTATAGATTCCTAGTCAATATCAAAACATAGCCTTCATACTTTTAAGCCTTTATATAATAGACATAGGCCTAGCAACCATGTCTATAAATATGGTTCTAGTCAACATTAGAAATATAGCTGCTATGTCTTTAAGCTTTTGCATTATAGATATAGCTTCTATGTCTCTAAGTATGGCAAAATATAAATGCTAGCACTTTTGCTTCTAGATTTATACTTACTTGCCACTCCTTTGATAAAAAACATTTGAAAATGTGATTTAAACTAATAAACAAACCTAAATTGGCTTAGTAATAATATTTTTTATATTTTAATACATGCTTTATTATTAAAATATATTTTAATTAATTTATTTTAGCAAAACTGCTATCTTTTTATGTATACTTGTTATAAATTAATAATATTATAAAATTTAGCCACTAGCCTATTGCTAAAGTGACTATTATTATAATAATTATAACATTTTATCTAAATAGCTTTTGCTAGTATATTATATTTATAGATTATCTGTCAAATAATTTTTAAATTGGCCCTCACTAGTTTGGGTATATTTATGAAACAATAAAAAACAATGGAGATTAAGAAAAATGCAAAACAGAGCCACAGGGATAAAAGTATTGCAGTTAAAAAATTGAGCAAGATATCAAGGCCAAGTATAAAAACATTCTGCCTCCCCCTGCCTAGTTAGCTCTGCTGCATAGACCTCATTAGTTCCCACTGCCTATTGCAAAGCAACACAAAGAGCAGAGACAGCTAAGTGGAGTAAAAAGGGGAAAAACTGCAAGCGGTGTGCCAAGACAGCCTCCCCAATACATAAAGTAGAAGAAAAGGAAAGCTCAAACAAGAAGAGAAAATGCAAAAAGCAAACAGAGGACCAGCAACTTGCAAGTCATAAGCTATCAATCACAGCAATGGCAAGCTTGCAAGCTGCCCCAATTATCCCTGCATTATCCCAAGATAGGCATATTGGTTAAAGCAACTTTTTCAAAAATTAAGCTAATACTTTTTCTTCTAAACCCAGGATACCTATAGCCTATGATTATTTTAAATCAGTTTAAACAAAATTTTTTACCATTGCTCTAAATTTGCAAGTTTAACTTAAAAAATTGAGTAGAGATTGAATATAATTACGTAAATATTCACAAAGGTTGTGAAACATGACCTTTTTCAATCACAACTATGAGTAAAATAACTTCAAACAAGTCACATCATTTTGTAAGTAATTGTATATGATTTGGACAAAATACTTGAAGACAATCTACAAGAAATTAAAAAAAACTGGGAGCAATTTATTGTATATATGTTTTCTTCAAGGAATTAGTAATGCAAATGAATGCAAAGTGAATAGTGATTACAATAACAATAAATGCAATAATAGTATTCTACTTTTCCTTAATTGTTACATAATACAGTTTGATTAAAAAAAATTAATGGACAATGATTGTCAGTGAGTCATCAATATCAATTTAATACATTCCCAATTCTTATTCATGATCATATTTGGTCCCAATCAAAACATTTTTCACTTGTATCACTAATGTACTGTCCATAAATTTATATGTGCACAATCTCTTGCACATACCTTTAAAGATACCTTATAACATGAATTTATAAATATTAAAATACTTTATATTTACTTTAATACTCTAATTTTTAGGCTTTCTTTTAATTTTAATGTCACTTGAAAATTTGAAATAAAATTATACATAATAATAGGCTCAAAGTAGTATAGTTTACATTTAAGCTTAGAGTTGCTCATAAAATTTTTGCATTAAACTGGTTGAAATTTCAGACTAGCCAAATGTTTAACTCTCTGGTACTCGCAGCTAGCAATGGCATTCGCCTTTGCACCAGGAGCATTTCCAGCATCAGCAGGCAGTTTAATGACAAGCCGCCGCAGATTCAGATCTGGTCGAAAGCTCTACTTTCATCTCAGGAGCAGTCATCTGTTGGCGTTGCTAATAAATCTTATAGCCACTATGCCCTGTTTGTCAAGACGAATTTCAACAAGGTTCGCGCTGAGAATCCGACCATGTCGCCCAATGACGTCATGACTGAGCTGGCCCGCCTGTACAAGCAGCTGGACGAGTCGGAGGTGGCCAAGTTAAAGGAGGAGGTGTGTTCATCAGGATTTTAAGCATACCGTTTGGATTTGGATTGATGCATTCAGTTTTTGTTCAATTCTCACCCTGGAGTGTTCATTTCCTGTTCAAATCTCACCCTGAAGTGTTCATTTCCTATTCAAATCTCACCCTGGAGTGTTCATTTCCTGTTCAAATCTCACTCTGAAGTATTGATTTCCTGTTCAAATCTCACCCTGAAGTATTCATTTCCTGTTCGAATCTCAACCTGAAGTATTCATTTCCTGTTCAAATCTCACTCTGAAGTATTGATTTCCTGTTCAAATCTCACCCTGAAGTATTCATTTCCTGTTCGAATCTCAACCTGAAGTATTCATTTCCTGTTCAAATCTCACTCTGAAGTATTGATTTCCTGTTCAAATCTCACCCTGAAGTATTCATTTCCTGTTCGAATCTCAACCTGAAGTATTCATTTCCTGTTCAAATCTCACCCTGAAGTATTCATTTCCTGTTCAAATCTCAACCTGAAGTATTCATTTCCTGTTCAAATCTCACCCTGAAGTATTCATTTCCTGTTCAAATCTCACCCTGAAGTATTGATTTCCTGTTCGAATCTCAACCTGAAGTATTCATTTCCTGTTCAAATCTCACCCTGAAGTATTCATTTCCTGTTCAAATCTCACCCTGAAGTATTGATTTCCTGTTCGAATCTCAACCTGAAGTATTGATTTCCTGTTCGAAATCTCACCCTGAAGTATTCATTTCCTGTTCAAATCTCACCCTGAAGTATTCATTTCCTGTTCAAATCTCACCCTGAAGTATTCATTTCCTGTTCAAATCTCACCCTGAAGTATTGATTTCCTGTTCAAATCTCACCCTGAAGTATTCATTTCCTGTTCAAATCTCAACCTGAAGTATTCATTTCCTGTTCAAATCTCACCCTGAAGTATTCATTTCCTGTTCAAATCTCACCCTGAAGTATTCATTTCCTGTTCAAATCTCACCCTGAAGTATTCATTTCCTGTTCAAATCTCACCTGAAGTATTGATTTCCTGTTCAAATCTCACCCTGAAGTATTCATTTCCTGTTCAAATCTCACCCTGAAGTATTCATTTCCTGTTCAAATCTCACCCTGAAGTATTCATTCTCTTTTCCAATCTCAGCACGCATATCTGCTATCTACAATCGTGCAGGTGGCCGCCCTGAAGGCGCAGACCCCAGCAACGGAGATGAGCCAGGAGGCCAAGGCAAAGCGGGAGCAGCGCCGCAATATGCTGCTATTCGCCAAGCGGCACGGCATGCCGGCCCTGGCCAACGTCAGCTGGCATTCAATGCTATTCGCCGAGAAGATCACCGGCCAGAAAGGCCAGAAGCCGCTAGTTGCTGGGCAGAGTTTCGCGTCAGTGTCTGATGCGGAGCGTCAGCGGCTGCGCGAGAAGGCCGCCCAGGTGAACGCGGAGCGGACCGCCGAGCTGAAGCGCTGGGCTGAATCCCACGGCATTAGCGGCAACCTGCGTAGTAGCATTATTATGCGAAAATTCTATAAGAAGTACGCTTGACTGCTGGCGATAATTAAGTAATCTGCATATTTCTATCAATATTTTCCCATTGTTTATTGCCGTCATAAATTAATTTTGGCTGAAAAAATTAAGTCAAGGAATCTGTATTGACTTCTTTCATAGTCTGATATTCATTAAACTGAAATTTTTAGTCCAGCCTAGCACTGTATTTGGGATACTTACATTTTATAATATTTCTATGGCGTCATCTGTAAGTATTTTTCACTTCGTATATAAAAGTATGCGTTCACTAATGGAAATTTTCAACATCCTGTATCAGCTTTTTGTGCTATTCAATACATTTTTTAAAAATTCTTTCTACCACTTTTACTTTTAATTTGAAAAAAGTCGGTCTTTTTAATGAGCGATGTTAACAAATGCAATTAAATATTCCTTTTGGTTGTTGCGACAAGAAAAAATTAGGCTTGTTTGTTCACTTATTTTTATAATTTGATTTCATATTTAGGTTGTAGCTCATGTAATTTTACCAGCTGTAGCTTTATGTCTTTTTCACGAATATTTAAATTAACTCTGGCCCTCTATTCCGGATGTTGCTCATTTTAACAAATTACCATGGATTGAAATCGAACATCCGGACTGTGGTATTTCCTCTTAGTAGCTTTTACATTCGCATTAGCTTCATTTTATGCGCTGCAGGCTGTGGGAAAGCATATGACAGGCAGGCAACTATGCTGAGACACATCTTGACTGACAGGCAGGAAAATTCTAGGACAGACAGACAGATTCTAAGACAGGCAGACAGACAGATTGTAGGACAGGCAGACAGACAGATTGTAGGACAGGCAGACCGACAGATTGTAGGACAGGCAGACAGATTTTAGGGCAGGCAGACAGACAGATTGTAGGACAGGCAGACAGATTCTAAGACAGGCAGACAGACAGATTCTAGGACAGGCAGACAGATTTTAGGACAGGCAAACGGACAGATTCTGAACAGACAGACAGGTTGTAGGACAGGCAGACAGATTTTAGGACAGGCAGACAGGTTGTAGGACAGGCAGACGGACAGATTCTAGGACAGACAGACAGGTTGTAGGACAGGCAGACAGATTGTAGGACAGGCAGACAGATTCTGAGACAGGCAGTCAGATTCTAGGACTCGCAGACAGATTGTAGGACAGGCAGACAGATTGTAGGACAGGCAGACAGATTCTAAGACAGGCAGACAGATTGTAGGACAGGCAGACAGATTCTAGGACAGGCAGACAGATTGTAGGACAGGCAGACAGATTCTAAGACAGGCAGACAGATTGTAGGACAGGCAGACAGATTCTAGGACAGGCAGACAGATTGTAGGACAGGCAGACAGATTCTAGGACAGCCAGACAGATTTTAGGACAGGTAGGCAGATTCTAAGACAGGCAGACAGATTGTAGGACAGGCAGACAGATTGTAGGACATGCAGACAGATTGTAGGACAGGCAGACAGATTCTGAGACAGGCAGTCAGATTCTAGGACAGGCAGACAGATTCTAAGACAGGCAGACAGATTGTAGGACAGGCAGACAGATTCTAGGACAGGCAGACAGATTCTAGAACAGGCAAATAGATTCTAGAACAGGCAAATAGATTCTAGAACAGGCAGACAGATTCTAGAACAGGCAAATAGATTCTAGAACAGGCAGACAGATTCTAGAACAGGCAAATAGATTCTAGAACAGGCAGACAGATTCTAGAACAGGCAGACAGATTCTAGAACAGGCAAATAGATTCTAGAACAGGCAAATAAATTATTTATAAGACAGGCAGACAGATTCTAGGACAGGCAGACAGATTGTAGGACAGGCAGACAGATTCTAGAACAGGCAAATAGATTCTAGAACAGGCAAATAGATTCTAGAACAGGCAGACAGATTCTAGAACAGGCAAATAGATTCTAGAACAGGCAGACAGATTCTAGAACAGGCAAATAGATTCTAGAACAGGCAGACAGATTCTAGAACAGGCAAATAAATTATTTATAAGACAGGCAGACAGATTCTAGAACAGGCAGACAGATTATAGAACAGGCAAATAGATTCTAGAACAGGCAAATAGATTCTAGAACAGGCAAATAGATTCTAGAACAGCCAGACAGATTCTAGAACAGGCAAATAGATTCTAGAACAGGCAAATAGATTCTAGAACAGGCAAATAGATTCTAGAACAGGCAAATAAATTATTTATAAGACAGGCAGACAGATTCTAGAACAGGCAGACAGATTCTAGAACAGGCAAATAGATTCTAGAACAGGCAAATAGATTCTAGAACAGCCAGACAGATTCTAGAACAGGCAAATAGATTCTAGAACAGGCAAATAGATTCTAGAACAGGCAAATAAATTATTTATAAGACAGGCAGACAGATTCTAGAACAGGCAGACAGATTCTAGAACAGGCAAATAGATTCTAGAACAGGCAAATAGATTCTAGAACAGGCAAATAGATTCTAGAACAGGCAAATAGATTCTAGAACAGCCAGACAGATTCTAGAACAGGCAAATAGATTCTAGAACAGGCAAATAGATTCTAGAACAGGCAAATAGATTCTAGAACAGGCAAATAAATTATTTATAAGACAGGCAGACAGATTCTAGAACAGGCAAATAAATTATTTATAAGACAGGCAGACAGATTCTAGACTTTAGGATGAGTCAAGAAATACTGGAACAGTCAGATCAGAGAACTTAATGATTTTGCTACTTTTTACCATTTTGCTTTTGGGTGTGTTCTATAATGACTACTTCCATTATCCTACTATCAGTAGCAAATTATTTTTTTAGTTGTTGTGTGATACGACTCGTTAAGATAAGTGCTGTAATACTTTTACGGCGTCTGAGTCCAATAACCTGAAAATCTTTATATTGTAGTAACTCCCTGGCAACCATGAATGAATGGATGAGTTAATTTACGTAGCTGTCCACCCGCATTAGCCTCTCTCACACCTAGGCTGCGTATTATTGTCATTAAAAGCTGACGAAATTTTGTTTCAATACTTAGCTTTGTGCGCTCAGTCGCAAAGTCCCGAAAATTATATATGAGGCTTCAGAGTATCCATTGCATAAATAATCTGGCTAGTGGTGAAATTGCGTATTTTTACTTAGTTTAGGAAACAAACAAGTGACCTGGAAAGCCTTTAATGTAGCTTTTAAACACGCATATTAGGATGCCTTGTATTAAAAATTTTCAAAATTTCTGGAAGATTTATTTGCATATTATTGTAATCTGCTTAGCGATAGTTAACTATTCAATACAATAAGCATTTGAAAGCTCTAATAGGTCTCACTAAACTTTGCACAAAGCTAGCTCTAAGAATGCACCCTAAACCATCCTTTAAATGGCTGCTAAACCTCTTTTAAAACCTTAACCTCCCTTAGAATCTTCCCTAAACCTTCCTTAGAATCTCCCCTAAACCCCCCTTAGAATCTCCCCTTAACCTCCCTTAGAATCTCCCCTTAACCTTCCTTAGAATATCCCCTAAACCTCCCTTAGAATCTCCCCTAAACCTCCCTTAGAATCTCCCCTTAACCTCCCTTAGAATATCCCCTAAACCTCCCTTAGAATCTTCCCTTAACCTCCCTTAGAATATCCCCTAAACCTCCCTTAGAATCTTCCCTAAACCTCCCTTAGAATCTCCCCAAAACCCCCCAAGAATATCCCCCAAAAAGTAGCCATATTGTCGCATTGCAGCCCAGCCAACCAATAGCTGAAGGCGCAGAAATGATCCGCTTCATTCTAATCCAAAACCGGGCCGGCAAGACCCGCCTAGCCAAATGGTACATGGAATTCGCCGACGAAGAGAAGCAAAAACTAATCGAAGAGGTCCACGCCACAGTCACCGTACGCGACGCAAAGCACACTAACTTTGTTGAATTTCGCAATTATAAAATCGTTTATCGACGCTACGCCGGCTTGTACTTTTGCATCTGCGTGGACATTGGCGATAACAATCTGATGTACCTGGAGGCTATACACAACTTTGTCGAAGTGTTAAACGAATATTTTCAAAATGTGTGCGAACTAGACCTGGTGTTCAATTTCTATAAGGTCTACACGGTTGTTGACGAGATGTTCCTAGCCGGGGAGATTCGCGAGACTAGTCAGACTAAGGTGCTGCGCCAGCTGATGATGCTGTCCACCTTGGAGTGAACCGTGGAGATTTCCACTTGGGGGGAATGGGTTTTTTTGGGGGTGTTTGCGGGTTTGCTTTATTTAGACTGGCAAATATTATCTAGCTTAGAGATATGAGAACTGCTGGGTGAAGTTTACCGCGACCTTTTGGCCAGTTATAATAATATTAACTAACTTTACTGATTAGAGAATGGTAAGATTAGAGCTGGTGTAATTCGGCTGTGTAAGAGCTGGTTTATCTAGTTAGTTAGCCAGCGTTGCTGACTCACAGCGCGTTTTATTTGTTTTTTTTTGTCTCTGACTTCCGCCCTTATTTGGCTTGATATGTGGATGTTTGTTTGCGCACAATATTGAGGTTCCCCTGTACTCCTCTTGATAATCGTTATTTTTTTCATTTCATTCGAATTTATTATATATAGTTTTTGCTGTCACACTTTGAGTTAGTCGGACGCAACAATACGTCATCGTAAATATGCTCTAAATTATTCTAATCTAACTGCGCAACACTCGTGTCCTAATTTATTGGTGTCTACATTTTTCTTAGGCTTAATTAGCTGCCTTTGCTTATTCAACTTGGTATTCCGTTCCAAGTCTCCCTCACCTTCCCTGAATCAGCTCCCCCTCACCTTCCCTGAATCAGCTCCCCTCACCTTCCCTGAATCAACTCCACTCCCTTCTCTGAATCAGCTCCCCCTCACCTTCCCTGAATCAACTCCACTCCCTTCTCTGAATCAGCTCCCCCTCACCTTCCCTGAATCAGCTCCCCCTCACCTTCCCTGAATCAGCTCCCCCTCACCTTCCCTGAAGCAGCTCCCCCTCACCTTCCCTGAATCAGCTCCCCCTCACCTTCCCTGAATCAGCTCCCCCTCACCTTCCCTGAATCAGCTCCCCATCGTCCCTGAATCAGCTCCCCATCACCCCTGAATCAGCTCCCCATTAACTTCCCTGAATCAGCTCCCCATCGCCCCTGAATCAGCTCCCCCTTCCCTGAATCAGCTCCCCCTCACCTTCCCTGAATCAGCTCACCTTCCCTGAATCAGCTCACCTTCCCTGAATCAGCTCCCCCTTCCCTGAATCAGCTCCCCATCGCCCCTGAATCAGCTCCCCCTTTCCCTCAGTCAGCTCCCCCTCCTCTTCCCTGAGTGAGCTTTCCCTTTTGTTTGCCTAAGCGACTTTTCTGTTTTCTAAATTTACAAATCTATATTATCACATAGAAATATTCTACACATTATTAGTTACTCAGCACTCAATCTAGATTGAAAAGGTGGTTGGCAAATAATTCTAATGCGAGAAAAAACTATTTGCTAAAAATTGGTCGCAACAAGTCTCATTTATCTCAAAGCGTGTATCAATTTTTTATAAACGGTTATTTCACGTTTATTCCACATCTATTTATTCCTCAAATTAGTGTTTTGATTCTGTTTATTTATTAGTTTAGATAATCTTCCAGGGCTTCTTTTTATATTTTGTTATAATATGTCAAACTGTATTAATTGCTTGCTGTTTAACTAATGAAATTTTGCAATGGTTATCACTGTACGAGCGTATTAAATTTTTTTGTACAATTAATTGCGAAATAGTGCAATCCAATGCTCTTCTATTAACTATCTTTCTCGTAGCTCAGTATCAGCATAATATAATATTATTTATTATAGCCCCTATATAAACGCGCAATAAAACTTAATTGTGATTTTGCTATTAATCATAGTTCTATATAAATAAAATGAATCAGCCCAGTCCGCTTAATCTTAGATGTTTTTCTGTTTAGATAAACTTGCTCGAAAAATGCAAGCTTTTTATCAACAGGTCTTCTTGATTATCTCCTTCAGCTCGTTAAATGTTGGCGTAAAATATTAGCTTGATGTGTTAAAATAACGGTTAAATTAACGCTGCTATTGGTAACGGCTGTTGCATCAAACGAAGAAAGCGGCAAAAAAGGCTAAGGTAAACAGCAAGGAGTACTTCTTAGAGCTATCTATTTTTCTTTACAAAAAACTGTCCACCTCTAGAATTGGCCTCACTCGTCGCAATAAGCTTCTTGCCGCCTATTGTATTCAAAAGCTCTGAGTCTGTCTTAATTCGAAGCTCTGAGCTTTGTGAATGAAGCCCTGCCAACGCAAAACCAGTTCTGCTTATAAGTGTCAGTCTGGTTTGAGTTTCTATTTTGAGCAAACTCGAATTTGTTTTTCTTATATAGGAGTCTGCAGGAGCTCTCTGCATTCGAACATGTATAGGTCAGAATATGATAATATTTACTATATTGCACACCGCTATAGCTGCGTGGGTGCGTGAATGACCGGTGCCACTGTAATGCACGACTTGGCAGCCCAACTCTTTCAAAATGCATTGCATTGCTGCTTTCTTAACATAACATCATTATGACACGCCACAACAGTACAAGTATGCAATCAGAAAATCCTTAAGTCACATACCTGCGTACTTCGTACATCATTCATGCCAGAATCCCTTTAATATGCTTTTGATCTTTATATTCTTGCTCGTGCGGGACATTCGCGCATGATTTCGTGTCCGATTACTAGCCGCCTACGCCCACCTCCCTCCGCCTACATACACCTCACCTCCGGCTCTATACTGTCGATGTTTGATTCAGGTACATTATATTTTTACGATTCTTTTATGTGGTGTTTGAGTGGCCGTAAATTCTAACGTTTGTTCGGCAGGCGCTTTGTATTTATAATGAATAAAATACTCTATGTTACAAACACTAGAAAATGAAAGGTTGTGTCAGTCTGAGGATACCACATCCCTCCACCTTTTAGTAAAATCAATTCATTGGAAAACGAACTGGCCTCCTCAGTATGCTCTGTGGCCGAAGTCCGCTTCTGCGCATCGTTCTTGAATCCTGCTGTTGATTTTCGGATGTGTCCTTTCCTCGCTGACTTTCGCTCCTTCCTCCTCCACCAGAAAAAGTCACCAGAGCTTCATCAGTTTCGGCCTCCGGGTAGATTTTTCTGGCCTTGTTGACGTGGCGCTTCTTGACTGTGCCGTTCTCGTCTTCCAGAATCAACAGTCCGCCCACTCGCTTGCGCACGTAGTACTGCTTCGTTCCGAAAAAGCTATCGTACTTGTTCCTGGTGTCCCTCGCGAGCACCACTCTGTCACCTGCTTTGATGTCGCACGCGCGAGCGTTCCGATTGGCGTAGTTGGACATTTTTATTTTGTAGTCGGCGTCTTTTTCTTTCTGGTCCTTCGACTGATTCTGTGCTTCCTGGTTGTTCATTTGCGGAAGTTTCGTCCGTGCACTCCACCGAAAGAATAAATTTGCTGGCGCTGCGCCTGTTGCTCTGATCGGCGTTGTTCGGTAGGCGTGCAGGAAAGTTTGCAGTTCCTCTTCAAGGCTTGCTCCGTTTGGCATTCTAGACCTTCTGATCACTTTGTTCAGTGTCTCATTGAACCTTTCCACTTCTCCATTTGCTGCTGGGTGACGTGGAATGATCCTTGAATGCTTTACCCCTTGGCTGCTGAGGTATTCTTCGACTATTCTGGAGCAAAAGTTTGTGCCGTTGTCGGTCACCAGTTCTTTCATTGGTCCGAACAGTGAGATCACTTTCTTTAGTATTCGAACTACGTCACTCGCTTCAGTGCGTTTTAAGATGAATACCAGCGGAAATCTCGAGTGGTAGTCGATGAAAACTAGCAAATTGCTGCCATTCGGAAGTGGTCCTTTGAAGTCTACCGCGACTTTGTCCCACGGCTTGTCTGGAATTTCAGTTGGTATGATTGGGATCCGACTTCCCTTTTTCGTTGTGTGGATGCACACATTGCATTTCTTGCAGAAGATTTCCACATCATTGCTCATGCCGGGCCAGAATACCGAACTTCGCAGTCGTTCTTTGGATTTGGAGATTCCTTGATGACCTTCGTGAGCAGTTTGCAGAGCCTTTTGTCTTAGACTCTTGGGCAGGACTATGCGGTCTTCATACAGGAGTATTCCATTGTGCTCCGACAGCTTGTTTCTTTCTGCGAACAGCTTGCTGTGCTTAGTCCAGGTTCCTGACTGAATTGCTTTCATTGCTTCTGAACAATTTCTTCGTCAGCTGCTGAATCTTTTCGAATTCGCTCTAAGCTGAAGGCTGCGCTGGCTGCATTTTCTAGCTTGCTGTCTATGAATGCGATGTCGCGTCTGTTGCAGAGTGTGTCGTTTGGTGTCTTTACTGGTTGTCTCGACAGGATATCGGCTTCGTTGGTGTCGCCTGGTTCGTATTTTATCTTGAAGTTGAATGGTTGCAGTCGCATTGCCCAACGCTCTATTCTTGGTGGTGGTTTTGAGTTCGGTGCGAAGCATCCGAGCAGAGGCTTGTGATCAGTTATCACTGTGAATTCAGCTGCGCCTTTGAGAAAGTGTGAGAACTTCTCGCACCCCCATTTGATGGCTAATGCCTCCCGTTCGATTTGGCTGTATCGAGTCTCTACGTCTGTGAGAGTTCTGCTAGCATAGCACACTGGCTGTAGATTTCCATCTTTCTGCCTCTGAACCAAGATTGCACCGAGACCGACAGGACTTGCGTCTACTCGCAATTGTGTTTCTCGTCCAGTGCAGAAGTATGCGAGCGTTTCTGTTGAGCTGATTGCTGATTTAATGCTGTTGAAAGAGGCATCTTGCTCTTGACCCCATTTCCAGGTAGTTCCTTTCCTTGTGAGGTCATTTAGAGGCTTCGCCAGGGTTGCCAAGTTTGGTACAAATCGAGCGACAAACTGTGCTAGACCAAGAAACGATTTGACTTCGCTTGGGTTGCGCGGTGGTTTGAACATTTGGATTGCTTCAGTTTTCTTTTCGTGAATTGTTATTCCCTTCTCTGTCAGAATGTATCCCATGAAAGTGGCTTTACTCATTCCGAATTTGCACTTTTCTTTCCCGACGGTCATGCCATTCTCCATTAGCCTTGTCAGGAGATCATCCAGTCTGGTGTTGTGCTCGTTGATGTCTTTTCCATACACAATGATATCGTCCTGAATGTTCAGTAATCCTTGTAGTCCGGTCAAAACTTTTGTCATGTAGGCTTTTAGATAGAATGACGAGTTGACCCATCCCATTGGCAATCGCTTATACCTATATAGTGGTTGTCCAGGGATTCCCGTTGCAAACGTAGTTAGGTGTCTGGATTGACTGTCTAATTCAATCTGATGGAACGTTTTCTTGCCGTCGATGTAGCTGAAGCAGCTAGCTTCTCCCATGTTAGTGATCTGATCATCCAGCGATGGTATTGGAAATTGTAGCTTCTCTGTTGCTTCATTCAAGTTTCGCAGGTCGATGGTCAGTCGCACTTTCCCAGTCTTTCCTTTCGGGACGACAACAAGCCTTGAAAGCCATGTACTAGGACCATCAACTTTCTCGATTATTCCGGAGTTCTCTTGCTCTTCCAGCTCTTGCAGAAGTGCTTCTCTGAGGTGAGCAGCTACCTTCGATACCTGTTGTGATTTCGGCGTGCTTCCTTCCTTCAGAGAAATGGTTACTGCTGGCTGCGTGGTCAATCTTCCGACTCCATGAAACACTTGCTGATGGGCTTTCAGAATTCTTTCAATTTCTTCATTCTTCTTCTCAATCTGATTGGTCGTTAGCTGCAGCAGATTCAAATCAATACTGTCCTGACACCCGAGGATTGTCTTAGCATTGTCTCCACGCATCACAATGAACTTGATTCGCTTCACTAAGTTTCCTGTCATCACAGTCAGAGTCGTTGTTCCCAAAACTTCCAACTTCGTTTTAGACATGTAGGCGTACAGACTGGGTCTTTCTGATCGGTCTATGGTCGTCTCTTTTGACTTCACTGACTCAAACGTTTTCAAGCTAATCAGACTTGCTGAAGATCCAGAATCAACCAGAACTGTGCTCTCGATGCCATTGATCTTCACTTTAGCTCTTGCACCTGTGGATTTCTTGGTTTGTGTCACAGCAATGACAGTGTTGATTTCCTCACCATTCGATTCGTTGCCATTTCGTTCTTCCTGTTCCTCATCATACAATCTCTCGATGTTTCTGGTGTTTATTCTGCTTCCAGCCTTTTGTCGTAGTCTACATGCTTGCTTGATGTGACCTTTTTTGTGGCAGATGTTGCATTCCACGTTTCGAGCAAAGCAGTCGAATGGTCGATGACCTGTCCGATTGCATCTGTAGCACACTCGGTCGTACTTGTTGGTGTTCGAAGTTGACGTCCTCTTATCAGTCGGTTTGAACTGTGGCTTGGCTGTTGGTCGATTGCTTATGTTGCTAACTGTGTCGCGCGCCCCGTGAGTTGCTTTGTCGATGTCCTTAGCTTGAGTTTTCGTTGCCTCGAAATTCTTGCTGATTTCTACTGCTTTCTTTAAGGTCAGGTCAGAGCCTTCCTTTAGCAGCAGAGTCCTTAGCGGCTTCGATGTGCTTTTCAGAACTATTAGATCGCGTAACAGACGATCCTCGAAGCTGAGCTTAACTGCGCTCGGACTTCCTTCGGGCTTGTACTCAACGTTCAAGTCGCAATATTTTGCTGCGCTCTTAAGACGGCTGTAAAAGGAGTCGAATGATTCTCCATCCGCCTGGCTGACTGATAGCAGCTTGTAGGTCTCATGGACGCTGTTGGATGCACCTTGGAATATAGAATTGAGCGCTTCCTTGGTTGCTTCGTAGCTTTGTTCGTAGCCAACGGTTTGCAGCAACTTTCGGATTTTTGGCCCTGCCAGAAGCAGCAATGTGGCTTGCTTCTTGTCGTTCGCTATTCCTTGCACTTGCATGAACAGCTCGACCTCTTGAACGTAGTCGTTCCACTTCTCTGCATTGTTGAGCGGATCCTCGTCAGGATCGAAGTGTCCAATGCTGTAGAACTGTGCTGTGGCCATTTTAATAGTACATCCTGAGCTTGCTTTCTCGGCTTTTTTAAGCTGTTGTTTTTTCTCACCGCTGCTACCAATGTGGTGTTTGAGTGGCCGTAAATTCTAACGTTTGTTCGGCAGACGCTTTGTATTTATAATGAATAAAATACTCTATGTTACAAACACTAGAAAATGAAAGGTTGTGTCAGTCTGAGGATACCACATTTTACTTACTAGTAAACTTTGCAGCCAAAAACTTCCTCTTTCTTTTAATCAAGGAGTTGTAGCCTAGTGGCTAGGGTGGCTGCCTTATGACCGGAAGGTCGTGGGTTCGAGTCCCGGCCCTAGGAGACAATTTGTGCCCTTGAGCAAGGCACTTAATCCCGCATTGCTTCAGTCCACCCAGCTGAGATTGGGTACCAGTTTGAGCTGGGTAAATTTAGGGTGAGTGTTGCGGCCCCTCCAGCCCGTCAGGCTGAGCAGCTGTACACAGCCCTCGGATGCGCCGCGCAACTAGCTGCGGCTGTGCGTAGGCTGTACATCTGGTCGAAAGGACTTTCTTTAGAAAGTGTCTTAATTTATTGTTTATTTTATTATTTTTAATCAAAAGAATTTTCTTGGTATTTTATATCATAGGCTTAGATGGGTGCTCTCAAGGTAAACCTTCAGTTTCTCGTGAGGTCTTTGTCATGTAATAAAAAACCGGGGCCTTGCAAGCGTATGCTACTAATAGTAGTTGACCTCTTCCCGGTATTTATTTGGGAAAATTTTTGCACTCCAAGTGAAGAGTTGGTCCTAAGTTTTTGCATCAGGGTAGAAAGTTTACTACAGCCTACAGACGGCCCTGTTTCCAGGTGGCCTTGGCCAGTCAAACAGCCTTGGCCAGCCCTGATTAGGCGCGACTTCTTTGGAATCGACCCCGTGACTATAGCAACTCATTTCCAATCATTATTTGAATTCGATCTCTACTAGATTCCTAGTCGATTTTTTCCCGTCTCTTAGTTTAAATTCATTGCTTGCGAATTTGTATTTCTGAAGAACAAAGACACTTGCCCTATGGAACTCTTGTCTGGAGCTCCGGAGCTTAAAGTTCCCTTCTGACTCTGACTCACCCCCTGTACAGGCCAATGTGCTTGCATTCTTTATGCTACCATAGCCCCCCCCCCCAGCATCTGCCCCAGTAAAATCCAGTATTCTCCAGTGTGTCTAGCAAACCATTCATTTTATACCGCCACTCACGGTCACACGGACTATGATTCATACAGACAGACCCTTTTCCGCTTCAAACAGGATATGGGCCATGTCTATTTAAGGCAAGGCTTTATCTTATCGGTACAGGGGGTTATGACGGCTGTTTGTACATTTACCTACAAGAAGTAGGCTACGTCCTTTAACAAAGACTTTCAAAGGCTTCCATTGCTGTACGTACACGTATTTTGTCAGAAAAATTTAAAATAAAAACAGATAACGTTTCAATTTTTGCAGACAAAAAATGAAATTCGATCAAATAGTAATTCGATTCCTAAATGGCGGTTGATTTTGCCACCCGTGGGAACTGATTATTGGTGTTTGAAAAACAATATGCATAAAATAGCAAGCATGCAGACAGAACGCACTGAAAATGGATATACTCTAGTGCGCTCGTTTGCTTCTGTTAGTCAAACAAAGTCGCACGAAGTTTTTATTTACTTCGTGTAGCCTTTTTTAAGACGGTGCAGTCTTTCTTTGATCTTCTTCTGTCAGACTATTAATCGTATATATATTGTATTTGTTACTTATTGCCGCTGATTAATTGGTCTTTGTTTATGAATCTAAAACTGAATGCGGCTGGCTGGCATTACAGTTAGCACTACATCAGTGTGTTTCGTTTTGAATTTGCTGGAAAATTACACTGAACTAAATCCCACGCTTCATGAACTGTTATGGAGATTATTGATGAGTTAGCTCGTATTATTCCGCTAAGATACAATAACCCAATTAACTGCTGTCAGAAGGATTAACGATGAAATAATGAAACAGTCAGGCGCCACTATCGCAGTAAACGGGTAAGCACGTTCTGTTTACCAGTTTGGACAAGCACTTTCCAGCAGAGCTTCACAATTCACATGTTCAGTCAGTCTCCAGCGCATCGTCCTCTGTGTTTGAGACACAGCAGGCTGGTGTAAAGTTTAGCTTAGTCGGCAAGTGGGACAGCAGCAACTGCAGCATTAGTTACAATTGCACGTGATTCTGGGAACTCTAAAAATAAATTCACCAAGTGAATATAAATTAATTGAACAAAATTTAAAACGGATATTTCTAATAAATTGTATAAGATAATTCCAACCCAAGGACCCACGGCAACTATTTAGAAACAGATTTTGAATAAAAATAAAAAATGCGGCCATTCTGAGAAAATGCCTGTCAAAATACGCCAAGAAGTATGTTCTTAAATGTGCTCCTTTTTATTCGAACACAGAAAAACTTTTTAACTCGACTGCCTTATCTTAATTAGTAGCTACAAGATTTCACGGGTGAATTAAGGTCACGCAACCAAAGTAGGAACTAGAAATAACCTTGCCGACCTGCCAGCCACCTTGCACCCCTGCGACTCCCACGCATGCTGAAGGGCTTGGCAGGTGCTCAGGGCATTTCCATTCACGTGACGTGATCGAACAAGAACTGGAATTCCAATTTTTTTCCAAGCGTAGCAAAAAGAGATAAGCGATCAAGTCGACCTGCATTGGTACGCCTTGTCCCTCTTTCAAACTACACAAACTGCACGAGGAAGGAAGTGGTTTTAAAGGCTTCAGTTGGGGGGTTTCCATCCTGTTTCTGTTGATGCGATACGAGTTTCGAACATAATATTGTTACGTCTGGATTGAGCGTAGTAATCCATTAAATTACTACTACCAATACTAGTTAATAACTACGAAGTACTATTATTACAATTACGATCATACAGTTGACTACTGGATCCTGCAGTTCATTTTTAAGTTCGTTCTGCGCCAAATTCCAGATGTTATTTGCTTAGGAAAATGATGAAATTGAAGCTTAGTCATCCGCTGTGCATTCCCTTCAGATGCCATATTCTAGATCCTTCTCTATTGGGCTGTCCTCGTTCGCCCGATTTGACCCCCGGCTCTGGATTTTCCTCCCCAAATTTCCTTTTTCCCCTACGATTGCTGTGTACATTCAGTTCCGCACAAGGCAGTTTAGGTTCAACACTAATTGGCCTTCATGGCCCACTCATGCCGTGCAGAGACGGGGTGAATTTTAGGTTAGATTTGGTTGGCTGTTCCAGTTTAGCAACCATTTAAAACACAATCCATTGAGTGTCGGCAGAGTGAAGAGTTAGTGCAAAGTGAAGAGAACAATCACATATAAGTATAACTTTAAAGTCTTTGTTCCTGATTTATTGATACATAGACGCACCATGATGCGGTGCCAACACATGGTCGCTGTTTGAATCCAGCTGACCCGCCACATAACATGCGGCATGCAACAATGAGCGCGCATTGTCTCACTGCAGCCTTACTTCTACTCAGCCTCATCAACGAACCCACGTGACTTTGCTTCTATTGGCTCTAAACAATACAGTCGAGCAAGGTTGGTTTTTTTACTTTCATAATCAATCCATTTTGGAGTTGTTTAAACAGCAAAAACATCACGTTACTTCGCATTAATTTCGCCAATAGAAAACGTAATCCTCAGTCACTGAGGACGCTTTATCCTCAGTAACACTGAGGCTCAGTGTTACTATTGTGGTGAAACTCTTGGATTTTGACAGTAAAGCTCTCTTATACTATTGACAGGAAATAACAACTTATGAATAGTCAATGTGCTACGTAGAGCATGTGCGCTTTGTAAGCGTTAGTGAAGCTGTGAGTAACATCTGAGCATCGCAGGCGTTTTTTACTCGGTTGTTGTTGACAGTCACTGGAAGACTCTCAGCTATGAAGGACACGCTGAAGCCTGTTTTTTTAGAACTAGAGATGGGGGCATCGCATTAGCTCCACATTCAACTAAGGCGGAGTGCAGTATTTGTCATGTCATATGCGCAGGGTTCAAATGCGGGCTAGAAAAATATGCTTTCATTATTCAACTATTTGCCAACGGAAAACATCTTCAGTCCAAAGTAAATATGCTCGTTTATTTTATGGAAAATATGCACCGACTGCCTTTACGGCTTACGGCATAATAATAATACCATATAATACTAAAAATGAAAATACTGCATTATACTGTAACTACGCTTTATACTACTCAAAAAGTAGGAAAAAGTTTTAGACACTTATCAAGTTCAAATTTTATCATAAAAAACTAAAACCAACTTAAAAAGTCTACAAGGAAGCTGTAATTTTGCTTTTCGACTTTTCGACGTAACAGAAATGCTAAATTTCACAAACTAGAGTTTTCACATGGCAAAAAACACGCTTGGGTTCATGAAATTTCAAATTGGCAACAACCCCACCCTAATTATCATTTCAGGTCATCAGGTCATTCTACTGCTCAACACTTCATCCACTTCAGTGACACTTCGCCACTTCACCCAGCCTTCCCATATTAATTTTACTTGACTAGCTTCTCCCGAACAACCAGAAACCAGCCAAAAATGGTCGTGCACGACTTCATCTCGGCTGCCGGCAAGATGGAGCTGCTCACCCACGTGGGCCTTGAAGATTTTGCCGACAAATTGAACTGTTTATTTACTGGTGAGTTTAAACTTTAAGCTGGGCAAATACCCGAATACCAGTTCAACCAGCGTCCTAAATGCACACCCCACGGTTTGCCTTCCAGTCTGCTTCCTGATGGTATTCAGCGGCGCTACCACCATCAAGACCTACTTCCTCAATCCGATATTTTGCTACCTGCCCAACATTGTTGGCTCGCACGAGGGCCAGTCAGCCTACGTCAACAACTACTGCTACACGGAGGGAACTTACAACGTCCCGCTCGAGGAGTTCAAAATTGACACCTTCAAGTTGAATTGGGACGCTGAGTACCGCAGCAAGAAGATCTACTATTACCAATGGCTGCCGTTCCTATTGGGTGTCCAGGGCATTCTGTTCTGCATACCGCGCTTTACCTGGCAACTGCTGGTAACCCAGCGGGCCGGCACCGATCTTTATCAGCTTGTACGCGTTGCTAATGACGCTAGCCGGGCAGACGGCGAGAAACGGGAGAAGCTGAAAAATCACGTGACCCGTCAGCTGGAGCTGTGGCTGTTCAACACGCGCCAGGTGACCACTAGTCCCGTGCGCCGTACCAAGCGCCGCTTGTACAGCTTCCTGTCCTGCTGCGTGCCTTCCAAGCGACTGGGCACCTGGCTAGTGTTCTGCTATTTCATCGTCAAGCTTGTCTACATAGCCAACCTGGTCGCCCAGCTGCTGCTCATGTGCTACGTGCTGCAGGTGAAAAGCTCCGGGCCAGCTGGCGACGGCTCTCTATTGAGATTGACTTTCACATTCGGCGTTGACCTGCTGGGCGAGCTAATTAGCGGCCGGGACTGGCAGCACACCGGCCTGTTCCCCAGGAGCGGCGCCTGCGCCATCAAGATGCGCCAGACTGCCGACGCCCAGTTCATCTTTGCCCAGTGCGCCCTGCCCGTTAACATGATACACGAGAAGATATTCATATTTCTCTGGTTCTGGTACGTCCTGGTGCTGGCGCTCACAATACTCAGCCTCGTCCTCTGGTGCTTCCGTCTGGTCAGCCACCAGCGCAGCCGCCTATTCAAAAAGTACCTGTTCCTAGCCGAGAAGCTGTCGCACAAGAACAAGGACGAGCACCCGGAGGTGGAAAATTTTGTTGAGAAATTTCTGCGACACGACGGCGCCCTGGTGCTGCACATGATGGCGCTGAACTGCGGCGACCTCGTCACCACGGAGATCTGCGCCGAGCTCTACCACGAGTTCAAGGCCAATTATTCGCACCTGGATCTGCGCGGCAGCTCCGACGCCGACATTGGCGACGCCATCGCCGTCAACATCAGTCACAGCAGCGTCGCCGCGATGTCGCCCGGCACCGTCACCAAGCGGCGAAGGCGGCGGACGAACAGCGGCGCGGGCGGCCCAGACGACAGGCACAACAGCCGGGCGAGCGTCTTCTTTGCTGAACCGTCGGCGCCGCTGATGGAGGAGGAGACTGCGAAGGCGGTGCCTCCGCCGGCGAATGCGTCTGCGGACAGCTCGAGTACGGCGCTGTAAGAACTATTACTAATAATTATAAATATTACTGGCTGGCTCGGACACGGTGGGTTGCGTAGCAGCAAATTTTTGAAACAAATTTTGGATGCTGCTAAAACACAAAAATATTAATATTACTGCTACTTACTACTTACTACTACTACTAATAAACAGGAGGATAAGTAATTAATCTGTTTTACACGCAATACTTACCAGAATTACTCAGAAAGTTACAGCATTTAGTCACTTATTTAGTAAATGTAATTCTGATGGCCGCTCAATGCTTGTGCGCCCATCTCATACATACGAAAAATCTTCAAAATTTTATTGGCGCTAATTTTTACAGCCAAAACTATTCGCAGATCAATCTTGTCGTTGTTTTCTTTGAAAATCTCACGCCATTGTTCCGTGTCATTAAGAAGCGGCAGTTTATTATTGTTGACAATAATGCGAACATAAAGGAATATTTAAACCAATGCAAATCAATATCGATACCGGAATGCATGCCCCCATGTGCTCTGAAATGTTTTTTGTCCGTTCATTACTCAAACTATTTATCTGCTAGTTTTTGCATCACTAGCCTCGTACACGCTATCAAACTAACCTGAAGTGCCACAAAAATATTTGTTTGTCTGTTTTTATTTGTCATTATGCAGCTAATGGTTGTAAAATATTATGTCTACAATAATGTCAATAATGGCAAATTTTTAATTGGTTTTTGTCTGGTCTGAAACACGTCAGATTTTTTTCTGCTAAGTTTACCTATCCGCTACTCTTAGTAATCAGTGGAAGCTTTTTTCAGCCTTATTCGTTATTTGCAATTTAATGTTTTTTTTGCTTCTTACTATTAACTTATTTATGATTTTTTCTTCTTTTCCTAAAAATATTTCTTTAACATGATTTTGCCTCTGAATGAACCTACATGCAAGGCCGTTTAATTGCTAAGACCCGAGAGTGACCCGAGAGCGGAAGGCAGGAAATATAAATTACATCACCCGTTTTGTTAGAATGAGTCCGGCCTAATTTTTTGCCTTGAAAATTCGAAAAATTTGTGGCTTTAGTAGACTTGATTAATTCATTTGCAAGACAAGAAATTTCACACAACGCAGAATATCAAAGTGAAAATGCAGCCCCCTTCTTTCTGTTTGCAAACGATTTTTTGCGATTTATCGGAAATCGGTTATTAATTAGCCGATAATTTTGGCCGATAAATAAATTTAAAATGCTTAGACTAGGCCGTAGAATATAGGAATATAAGATCTATGGTCTAGGCTAAAAACTGTCCAATTTTGATTGGAATTTCCAGTGCTGCAATAGAAATAACAAACGTAAGAACGCTAGGGGTATTTTTAGTAATGTAGTTGGCATACATGCACTCACATAATTTGGCTTTATCTTTCATTTCTTGGATAATTTTGCAATTACAAACATTAACCGCCTTAAACGAAAACGCTTGCTGGTCGGCATGCATAAGCGCGCACTCGAAAGACGAAAGTTGGCGTGAGCGCGCACAGTCACAAGCGCGCACAGTCACAAGCGAGCACAGTCACAAGCACAGTCACAAGCACAGTCACAAGCGCGCACAGTCACAAGCACAGTCACAAGCGCGCACAGTCACAAGCACAGTCACAAGCACAGTCACAAGCGAGCACAGTCACAAGCACAGTCACAAGCACAGTCACAAGCACAGTCACAAGCGAGCACAGTCACAAGCACAGTCACAAGCACAGTCACAAGCGAGCACAGTCACAAGCACAGTCACAAGCACAGTCACAAGCACAGTCACAAGCGCGCACAGTCACAAGCACAGTCACAAGCACAGTCACAAGCGAGCACAGTCACAAGCACAGTCACAAGCGCGCACAGTCACAAGCACAGTCACAAGCGCGCACAGTCACAAGCACAGTCACAAGCACAGTCACAAGCACAGTCACAAGCACAGTCACAAGCACAGTCAGTCACAAGCACAGTCACAAGCCACAGTCACAAGCACAGTCACAAGCGCGCACAGTCACAAGCACAGTCACAAGCCACAGTCACAAGCGAGCACAGTCACAAGCGATCACAGTCACAAGCACAGTCACAAGCACAGTCACAAGCGCGCACAGTCACAAGCACAGTCACAAGCACAGTCACAAGCGCGCACAGTCACAAGCACAGTCACAAGCGCGCACAGTCCACAAGCACAGTCACAAGCGCGCACAGTCACAAGCACAGTCACAAGCACAGTCACAAGCACAGTCCACAAGCACAGTCACAAGCGCGCACAGTCACAAGCACAGTCACAAGCACAGTCACAAGCACAGTCACAAGCGCGCACAGTCACAAGCACAGTCACAAGCACAGTCACAAGCACAGTCACAAGCACAGTCACAAGCACAGTCACAAGCACAGTCACAAGCACAGTCACAAGCACACGTCACAAGCACAGTCACAAGCACAGTCACAAGCACAGTCACAAGACACAGTCACAAGCACAGTCACAAGCCGCACAGTCACAAAGGCACAGTCACAAGCACAAGTCACAAGCACAGTCACAAGCTAGCACAGTCACAAGCACAGTCACAAGCAAGTCACAAGCACAGTCACAAGCACAGTCACAAGCACAGTCACAAGCACAGTCACAAGCACAGTCACAAGCACAGTCACAAGCACAGTCCCTAGCACAGTCACAAGCACAGTCACAAGCACAGTCACAAGCACAGTCACAAGCACAGTCCCTAGCACAGTCACAAGCACAGTCACAAGCACAGTCACAAGCACAGTCACAAGCACAGTCACAAGCACAGTCACAAGCACAGTCACAAGCACAGTCACAAGCACAGTCACAAGCACAGTCACAAGCACAGTCACAAGCACAGTCACAAGCGAGCACAGTCCCTAGCACAGTCACAAGCACAGTCACAAGCACAGTCACAAGCACAGTCACAAGCACAGTCCCTAGCACAGTCACAAGCACAGTCACAAGGGTTTATTAGTAGAAGTGCACATTGGCAGAAGTATTGAATATAACCACTGTGCAGAGAGTACGCATACTCGTGATGCATTTGAGTCTGAGTACCCCTAACCTGCATCATTTTGCTTCTACTTTGACTGGTACTGACTGTTTTAAATGTGCGCTTGTGCAAGAATCGGTGCGATGGCTTGTGCATTTCTCGACCTGCCACCCCTCGAACTCTTTGTAAAAGGCGAGGCGGCAAGGGCGACCCCAGCGGCTCCCTGACGTCGCGATAAATTTCCACGCCCTGTACACTGGAACCAACTTTAGTGTCTTCCAAAATGAAGTCCTTGCTATCAGCTCGTGCTCGGCAGAGCTTCTCGCCTCTAGCGTTGCTGTTAGGGAAATCATCTTCCATTCTGACAGCCAAGCTGCACTGCAAGCCCTCCGCAGCTGCAGTGTCAGCTGAGCAACAGTCCTGGACTGTGTCAAGCATCTCAACATGTTGGGCTCATCCAACAACAAAATCACCCTTGAATGGGTGCCGGGACACGAAGGCGTCCCAGACAATAAGTTAGCTGATGCGCTTGCAAAAGCCGGCTCATCTGGATCCTCCATCGGGCCTGAGCCCCTCGTCCCGACCCCCTCCCGCGTCATCAACTCACGGATCAAAACGTGGGTAAGGATCCAGCACTACTCGCTCTGGGCGAACTGCATCACTTGCAGGCAATCTGGAGCTGCTGTTCCACAGCCCTCTCACCAGCTCTGGAACCTTCCCCTTCGGCTTTCGCGGAGGGAAATCCGGCGGTGAGCCTGTATTATTTCTGTTGATTTCTTATTAACTGGTAATATTAGAACCGCCTTTCATGATCATGCGTGCTAAACCCTTCCACTGCTAAAGAAGCGGTGAAGCATGGGGAAAATGGGGAAGGCTGTCGGCACAGCCCTGTCGGGTCCGCGAGTGTGCCTGTCTGGCATTCTCTTGAATATAGCTATCCTCTCGCACTGAGTGTTTGGACACCAACAGATCACATTTCCAACCCCATACTACTCTAAGTAGACTCCATCTACCCATCTACCGACTTAGCCACAGCCACAAAGGATCCCTTGCTAACAAGTCCTCTGGTGCAGTAGAGCAGATCTCAAATTAGTGCTCTTACAACAAAAACAACAACATAGTACGCTGAAAATAGTAGCATAGTCGCAGAGTCGCAGAGCAGAGCCTTAGAAGAGTCGCAAGGGCTGGTAGCGGCCTCCGATGTACTTTTATGTACTCGAAGTACCTTTCATACGTCTGTACTGCTGGAGGGGTGGACGTAGGCCTCATCTTTGGGCGGAGACACTGTAGCCAGAGGCCTGCGGGTCAGTCTAGGTTTAACAGGCGGCCGGTTGCTCACTTTGATTGGTTTGGAAACTCCGTCAGTTCTCTTCTCCCACAACATTAAACAGTTTTTGATTGGCTGACTGCCGTTAGTGTACACACACGGACACACCTACGTATGAGTGTACATGTTTGCCATTTATGCTGCTCACACTTTACTGTACATTCATTTGGTCAAAATGCAGATCAAGTTTAACTAAAAATTGGCACTACATTTCAATGCAGCCCGCACTGTGTAAACACATGCAGCCAGGTGCAGCATGACAATTCGCTGGGGGGAATTTTCCCGATCAAGCTGGTTTTAGTTGATTGGCTGTCGTTCAATATTAGCTCAAGTATCGAAATGAAAATCGCATACTTACATGTAGAGTTACTGCAGTTTGCGCAGTTTAGTTCTCAACAGATCCCCGAAGAATTTTCTACTTTTGGTTGAGGTGCTCCAACACTGGGGATTCAGGAGGTAAGGCAATTTTTAACATTAAGTGTTTGATCTTCTACCACTAACTGCAAAGCTAAAATTTTTTTCAATATGCTGCATTAAATCACGAGTATGTTAAATTTTTAAACGACAATTATGATTTCCACACAACGGACCGTTTGACCGGATGCAAGGCCACAACCCCGACTCAGGGCTAATTTAATATCGTCTGATTTGCTCGTGGCCGCACAGTTTTGCATTGCTTTGGGCTGGAATACCCTCAGGTGTTAACTCGGGAGCACGATGGCTGACTGACAGACGTTATACGCAGACGTTATATCCATAACAGCATAATTATAAAGCCATTTGGACTGATTTTGAACTGTTAAACTCAAAGTATATTGTAAATGCAGTTCCTTAAAATTATTAGAAGGTACATATGTACATTCGGCGATTAACGTCCACCAGCAAACTCCCCGCCGGCAAACTATCCAAAGGCAAAATTCGTAGACTGGTTAAGTCGGTTCGGGTCTAATTATAAGAAGGCTAATAGTCGCTTCATTGACACAGTAGCACTAGATAGTTATTAAAATAATACGTCATTCACAAGGTACCCATCAGGCATTGCGCAGACTAAATTCGTATGAAAATGGTCGCGTAAAGTAGCATTTTTCGGACTATTTCTAGGAGATATTGACACTTTGGGGTCTGATGAATAAATTTGATGGGCCTATTATCTATGATAGTCAATGAGAATTGACGCTACTGATTAATTAACATTTAGAATTATAAAAGTCAAAGGGCGCTCAAAGCTGGAGAAGTTAGACTGACTGACTGACAGCAAATGGGGAACAAAGCACCAAAGGACACACAAGCTAGAGGGTATTTAAAGCTAGCGGGCTTTATAGTGAGTGGCTGACCATCTGCTCACGGAAAACTACTCAATCGACTCACTCGTAAACTGGCAGAGAAAATGGAAGAGAATCTAGCTTTTAAAAGAAAATTGGATCCCACAAAATGCTCCAGTCGTATAAATTCTCCCTGCTGCGCATACTGGTCTTCCTAGAAAATAAAAAAATGCCTGAAACGCTAAATCTGAAATAAATCGCTCTAAATCAATTTTAGAGCGAGTGCAAGCTCAATGCGAATTTCACTGACGTGCAGCTACTGACTGACACAATTCCAAGCGTCAAGAGCAGCCTCTGCCTCTCCCGTTTATCGTTTTGTATCATTTTCTACCGTTAGAACAAACAGACAAACACCCAAACAGCCGGCAGCATGGTTGTGCAAGACTTTCTCGACCGCATGAGCAAGATGGAGGTGCTGACTTACGTCGGCTTGGATGATTGGTTTGATAGGCTCAACTTCATCATTACAGGTTGGTGGGCGTTTTTATTTGACCAATAGGGGATTGACAGGCAGACAGGGGCTAAGGCAAATACATGTACTAGCAGCTTGTACGTGTACGCGTATAGTAGCAGCTAAAGAGTGCGTGGGTGTCAGTGCGTGGGTGGTGAAATTTCATCATTAATTGGCTTGGTCTAGGTACTATAGACCTTATACATTGTAAGGTTGAGAGACTCCAATTAAAGCTCATAAAAGCTCTAGATGTGCCTTAGATCTGTCTGCGCGTCTTCGTTAAAAACCCCCCAATCGACACTTCCTCACTGCAGTATGGATCCTGATGCTGATGTGCACGGTGACAACCGTGAAGACCTACTTCCTTCAGCCTATCGTTTGCTATATACCCAACATAGTGGGCTCGCACGAAGGCCAAGCGGCTTACATATCAAACTATTGCTACACAGAGGGCACTTATAACGTCCCCCTGTCCGAGTTCAAGGTTGACAACGAAAATCCCCACTGGATGGAGGCATACAGAGACCGGAAGATCTACTACTACCAATGGTTGCCGTTCATCCTCGGCGTGCAAGGCATCATGTGCTACACGCCCCGCATCATCTGGTACCTGTTCATTAACAATCGGTCGGGCATCGACCTCACCCAGCTGGTCCGCCAGACCACCGAGCTGCAAAAGGCTGACGGCGATCGGCGCGACAAACTTTTGAAACATCTGTGCCGCCAGATTGAATTTTGGATACGCAGGAATATGCCAATTCACAACTACCAAATGTGCGCATCGGTGCGCGACTTCTTCATCAGATGGACGCCCGGGCTGGTCTGCTCCAAGCGGCTGGGCACGTGGCTCGTCTTCGTCTATCTGGTGGTGAAGCTGCTCTACATCTGCAACGCGACTGGCCAGCTGCTGCTCATGACCCGCCTGTTGCAACTGTCCAATCTGCCTGAAAACAAGAACAGAAGCCTTCTGAGAATCACGTCGACTTTCGGTGTGGACCTGCTGAAGAACTTGGTGGAAGGTCGCGACTGGCAAAACAGCGGCGCCTTTCCGCGCTCCGGCTGCTGCGCCATCGAGACCCGACAAGCCAGCTCGTCGCAGTACATCTTCGCCCAGTGCTCCCTGCCTGTGAACATGATTCACGAGAAGCTGTACATATTCCTGTGGTTCTGGTTCGTCTTCCTGCTCATCATGAATGTGCTCAGCGTGCCGCTCTGGCTGGTCAGATTCTGCACTTCCTTCGCCAGCAGCAGCACGGTGATCAAGCACCTCCGGCTAGCTGGCTTAGTCAGCAAGGAAAAACCGGGCAGTTTGGATTTGGGCCAGAAATTTTGTCGCGAATTTCTCCGCTTTGACGGCATCTTCCTGGTGCAAATGCTGGTGCTGAACGCTGGCGACGTGGTGGTGACGGACATGTGCGAGGAGCTGTTCAGCATCTATATCTCGAAGTACGTCGGGCAGCTAGACGAAGTGCGCAGCGAGACCAGCGGCACCAGTAGACGCCACGCGCATCATCACAATAATGAGAATGGGCGCCTTCTGGCGCCGAATCTGCCATCGGACCCGTTGCTGACGCCTCTAGTGGCCAGCGCCAAGTGCAGCAGCTCCGGCAGTCTGAGCAGACGCAACGGCCAGCGCAGAGGCTTGCACACGCTAAGCGAGGACGTGGCCGAGGAGAAGCCCATCTCGTTGGTGAACGAGCTCAAGCTGCCCACAGCGCCGCCTGCCGAGTGTTCCGTCTGAATGAAGCCGCGCCTTTCCTCCTCTTGTACAGTTGATGTCTCGGTGCCTTGGGCTTGCGTGATGTTAAATTAGCCGCAACCAGTAGCTGTGCGGCGCGCATCCACACTTCATTCGGACGCTATCGATTGGCTGTGTTGAAATCGGCTGAAATGAGCCGTTCAGCGCCACACTTCCAAGGGCAGGAAATGGAGCCCAAGGAAGACCGAAGGAACCGCTCACTGTGTTTAATCAGTGGCACTAGAGCGAGTCAAGTCCCATCCATTCAGTTTACCAGCTTAGCTCCAGCTTCAATTGTCAGGTAAACAGTTTTTCCCAACTATTTTAAAACGTTTAATTTTA
Organism: Macrostomum cliftonense; assembly: GCA_950096795.1. Lineage (NCBI taxonomy): Eukaryota > Metazoa > Platyhelminthes > Macrostomidae > Macrostomum > Macrostomum cliftonense. Next base: position 90,060 of record CATNEM010000270.1, on the reverse strand, counting down.
CTTTAATCCAGTGCCTTAGGTGCGAATTGCGTGACAAACGTATTATAAAGTTGCGCGTAATTCAAAAAAGCAGACATTTTTTTCAAATGTCTTCCAAGTCGCGAAATGGCCTGAAGTCTAGATTTTTTAAGCATATTTATTGAACAAGTGTTTGCCAAATTTTTTATGCTTGAACAGTTTCAGTATGAATGCAAATTAATTTAATGATTTTATAAATTTTTGCTGAGTTTGAGTGCATACTGGGCAAAAGTGCCTTTGGTGCAACAGTGGTTTGTCTTCCAAAATGTTGCCTTTATTTACTCCAAGTACCAATGAAGTCCACCGGCTGAACTAGTCAAGCAATTTGTCTTTACGATAATTTTCTCTTTTCTTCCATTTTGCGCTCGTATTTGACATTGTTGCCGATCATTTTTGCATTTTTTTTGCTTCACATTGCCAAATGCTAGATTTTCTTGATGCTTGATGCTTTAATTTACTAGTAGATGAAATGAATTAGCTACAACTACTGCTGAAATTGTGGTATTCAGTGTGTCTTATTATCAATGGTTTTGTTCATGACAACACGTCTATTGAATTTCATTACTTATACACTCGTACATTATTTTTAATTAATTTAAAATGTGACGCGAAGTCAATGCAAAAAATTTTTTTTCGATTATCGCAAACAAATATTATTTTCTGAGCTTACTTTTTTAGAAACTGGGAATAGGATTTTGTAAATTTTCGATAATATTTTTAACTGAGAATACTTTTGGGAGTTAACGGCATTTCATAGACAATTCATAGTCCTCATCTTTCGTGACTCCCATAAAAGGGGTCGTGACATAAGGTCGAAAAACCATAACGTCGAAAGAAACTTATTGACACAAGGTCGAAAAGTCATAAGGTCGAAAAGCCACTAAGTCGAAAACCCAAGCACTGATTAGCACTGGTGGCTCACATTTTGCTGTTTCGACTTTATGACATTTCGACCTGATGGCCTTTCGACCTTGTGACGGTGGCTAACATTTTGTTGTTTCGACTTTATGACGTTTCGACCTTATGGCTTTTCTCGTTTCGACGTTATGGTTTTTCGACCTTGTGACAGCGACCCCCATAAAACACTCCGATTAGCTACCGAGCATGTCCCAATTGTTTCTTAAGATTTTCTAAAAATCCAAGTTACTGACTCATTCGCGGTAGCAAAAAAACAAGAGGCTTAGGGAAAAGCTCCAGTTCCTACGAGCCAAGGTCACGGGACAGTGCGAGGAAATCGCTCTAGTAAGCTGCAGTCCCTAGCTAGTCAAAACCGGTAGTTGATTTTCACGCATTTGCGCTTGCAGGCACTGAAATTTCTTGCCTTTGCTCAGTGGGCGAGCGTCTCCGTGCCACTTCAGCTGTGCTCTATCGATCGCTTCTGTATGGAATCGACCATTTTTTACGCAAGACACTTCACAAGCCAAATGGGATTTTTTCCCCAATTCACTTCAATCGAATGTACAGTAAAGAGACAAGACAAAAGTTGGGTTAGGGGCTTGGCAAACAGTAATCCTGTGGGCTAAATTTGGCCGACGCTCTTATTACCATACTGACAAAAAGAGGAAGAAAGTCAGGAGTCCCCTGTGATTCCAGTGTCCCAATGATTTTGAAGGGCTGGAGAAAATTTTGCGTGACAAAATAACACAGTTTATTGACTACAATATTTCTTTTCTTGCGCTAAATGGTCTCCAAGATTTCCAGAATTTTTTTGGGCGGCTTCCGATTCCAGTAAGACGTTTTATTAAACAAGAACGCAAGATTTCCCAAATCCCATTCAAGAACTTCATACAATGCTCAAATAAAACGCCAAGTTGGAGACAAAAAAACTAGAATAAAACACAAACCCTGGCGTCAATACATCCAAGAGAGCAAAAAAACCCATACAAAAACACAAAACCTAGGCAACAAAGCAAACATACTCAGCAAGATAATATATCTTTCTGCTAAAATACAAGTACGATCTCAGCGAAAGATTAACCAAAATAGCAACACAAAACTAAAACACACATTGTAGAAAACAGCGAAAACTTTAAAAGCACTACAAATCTCTAGACAAAGAACACAAGTGCTATACAAAAACGTAAACCTACACAACAAAAAACTACTAGACAACAACACAAACCTGGACAACAACACAATCCAACAGAAAGGCTCAATCCTAGACAAAAACACAAACCTGGACAACAACACAATCCAACAGAAAGGCTCAATCCTAGACAAAAACACAAACCTGGACAACAACACAATCCAACAGAAAGGCTCAATCCTAGACAAAAACACAAACCTGGACAACACAATCCAACAGAAAGGCTCAATCCTAGACAAAAGCACAAACCTGGACAACAACACAATCCAACAGAAAGGCTCAATCCTAGACAAAAACACAAACCTGGACAACACAATCCAACAGAAAGGCTCAATCCTAGACAAAAGCACAAACCTGGACAACAACACAATCCAACAGAAAGGCTCAATCCTAGACAAAAGCACAAACCTGGACAACAACACAATCCAACAGAAAGGCTCAATCCTAGATACCGAAACAAACCTAGACAACAAGAAAATCCCAGACGATAACGCAAACCTGAAATACAACACAAACCTAAACAACACAATCCTAGACAAAAAACTATAAACAGTCTCTTATTTCCTGCAAAGCATTAATGCTCTCAATATCATTAGCAGTTTTAAAAAGTTGTAAACAATGTAACTCAACGAAGTAATGGTTAGTTACAATGAAATCGCTTTTCTTATTTTTAAAACGCACCAACTTGAAAGACGAGTCACGTGTTTTATGTTCCCCCATTTAAAGCTTAGCAAGTTAACTGACGAAACAGGATCAGTAAGTTAGCTACACACTCACTGGCATTCTTTCCAACGGAAATAAAATTATTTTTAGTCTAGCAATACAGCTTTAGAGCCAACAAAAAAATTCATTTCACTTTCAAAAATTGCAGCTGTGGAACTAAACGAGGCTTGTTAGAACGGGGGCGGTTATGCTCCAGACGAATAAAACTTTTTTCTAAATTTCGTTTAGTGCAAATGTCCCCCCACACTCCCGTGCGTGGAGACTATTCAAGAGTAGTAATAGTCTCCATATTTTAAATTTATACATTGCATTACAGTTTAATTGATAAAACTAGAAAAACTAAAGAGCGTTGCTTAGACAAAATAAAGATCTCTTGAATCAAACCTTAAGCACTAGCTTTCAGGAAACTAAAACAATAACAAAAACTTACCGTTTAGAGCGGCAACTTTCGGTGCAAGGTAGAATCTTTTCAGGCGGTACTTGGAGACGCTACACACTCACTTGGATACAAACTAATATAAACACCCGCAAAGAAGAAACTAACGTTGTTTTAGTTCCTACATTCGACCCCTGATTATATATATGATTCTGAGATATTTTTTTGACCAATAAGCCAATCTCTGCTTCGGCGGTTCGGTGATTTGCGCATTACAGAGTTAAAAGGTTGAATAGTCCGAACTAACAAAATAAACACACAATTGGCTTAGTTGACTGAACGGGCCACGACGCCGAGACCTCAAGTGAGACATGATAACTGAGTGGCTCTGTCAGCTTACTCTGTACTAATGTACAAAGTATACTAGTACAAAAATGCGCTCCTTGGAGGAGCTAACTTTGAGGAGCTTATAATTTTTTTTGTCACATAAAAAGCATAAAATTTTCCGACAGATTTTTACGTGGATTGCAATATTTTCTTCTTGATTTTAACAGAAATCTGTTTTATACTGCTGCAAGTACTAATAATAGTTGGCTACCATGTAGCCATACTAGACTATTGATAGGAGTTTTTGCCACAATTTATGGATTAAGGTGCAAAATTTGTTTGATTCACGCATGTGAATAGTACTTTAGACGTACATGTTCTATACCTACTAGCTCCCTAGCTTAGATATTATAGATATTTTAGCTAGCAAAACTACTTTAACAACTGCCACAACAACTACAACAAAATATGCTGTTAGATCAACGCGATGCAGCTGTCCAGCCTCATTTTTTATCATTTTAGCGCTGAATGCTGTGCTAGCATTACTACGAATGTTTTAGTGTACATTATCTTCGCATTCGCATTTCTACTTATAGTAGCTAGCTAGAATCAATTCAATATTGTTAGTTTTAAAATACAGTTTGCGCAATAGTCGAGCTATTCAGTGCTTATTCACTATTAAAAATCTATAAAAAATGAGCTGAAAATAGCATTTTTATGACCATTGGCATACAAAAAGAAACTGATAAAATACGAAATCGCCATGATATCTTGTAACAGACAAATATTTCAACAAAGATAGATGAGCCGAAGAAACAATACGAAGCAAATTGATGCCCTTATAAAACGGCAAACCACTGGCTTGCTCCCCTATTGCGTTCTCCCCAGAGGGTCTAAACTTTACTTTGACGTTTGTTGAAAGAAGAAACTGCAGACAATTATGTGCTAGGGAGAAAAAACGCGAATGTCTCCAGAGGGGGGGGGGGTGGCCAGTCGAGACATAAAGATGAGAATTAAGTCAAGAGAGACATATAATAGGTTTCTAGCAGTCGGACTTAAGGGAGCTCAGAGCGGAACAAAGATACTTTGATGTTGCTGTCAGTCAGTTAGCTGTTGCAGATTCATTGCTTTGCATCAAAAGAAATCGTTTTCTCGAAGATCAGCTTCGATGAAACTCGATACTGCACAGTTAGCACGCAACTTGCACATTCAACTTGCTTTTGTACCAACAGAAGGAACTTTTATGAGCACTTCTTGGGCAGTCGTGTTCTTTGAAGATCATCGGATGAATTATTATACAGATTCTTTATGGACAAAAAATTTCTAGTTCAAAGAAGAATCCCAATAAAATTAAAAGTGAAAATTGATTTATCAGCTTAGTCAGCATCAAGAAAGAAATCATAAATCATCGATTGATCTTACGGGAGGCCGTAAAAACTGTCCTGTGTAAGGGCAAATTTCTCTAGGCTTCTGTACAAAGTACCATGCAATTCCAGCTGCAAAAGACTGCGGATTAATGATAAGAATCTGAAACTCAATTAGCGGAATATTGGAACGCAACTAAAAGTACATTCGACTTATATGGTTTCTTAAAATTATTGATAATCAAGAAAATTAAACAATTACTTGTCACACGAAAACGCTTATACGATTAATCTTATGATCAATATATTTTTTCTCACCTTTGTAAACTGATAAAAATAAGCTGTTTCTTCTACACTATAGTAAATAGCAAAAGTACATATGTACTTTTGTACATAAAAGTACATTATAGTAAAAGTACATTTCATGCTTACTTAGACAGATTTTTAAAGCATGGAATAAGAAGAAAACAACGGGATTTCACTGCATCATAATGCTGTTTATAATGAATAAAGCTTCTAAGGAATGCTTTTCTTAAATGATACACAACGTAATGAAACTGACAATTTCTAAGATGCAAAAAATCGGTAGATAGTGAAAATATTTTCCCTTAAACTATTTCGCTCGAAGGCTTCGCTGACTTTCGCGACGCTTCCGCCTGATTGAAGCCTCTTGCTGCCAAGCGCCGCCGCCGCCGCCGCCACCGCCGCTGCTCCGCGCCAATGGAGGCAGCTCGGCAAGCGGCAGCGCTGCCCGCCCACCCGCTGGACGCCTCGTCCAGCCGCATCGTTTCAACAGTCGGCAGGCCAGCAAGCCGGCGAACTCCTGACGGAACTTCCGGCTAAACAGATAATAGGGCACGATGTTGATGGCCGAGTTCAGCACCACCAGCAGGTTGGACACCTCGTGGAAGGCGAACGCTGGCATGGACACCGTGGCGTTGTGCACCGGCCGGATGCTCCACAGCACGTGCGACACCGCAGCCGGTATCTGACAGATGAAGAACAGGCAGACGACGCCGATCAGCATCAGATTGGTGTCGCTCCGGCGCTGCTCGCTGGCGTTAATTCGTCGACCGCGACGTCGAGAACGGCGGACCTCCAGGATGAGGAAGGCGTTCATGACGGCTAGGCAGAGGAACGGCAGGGCGACGACGAGCAGCAGCCAGGCGGCCAGATGGTAGGCGATGCGAAACGAGTCGGAGAGGCCGAACACAGACGTGTGGAACCACTTGATGGTGCCCAGCTTCTCGTAGATTTTCAAGTTCACCATCGGGTAGTCGTCCGTCCGGCCAGATTCGCCGGTGCCGTCGAGCCAGGACGAATTTGTCACCGCGGCGTTCTCGTCATCCGCCCAGCTGCCGCTGCTGCTGGTGGTGTTGAGCCTGAAGGACCAGTCGTGCCGGAAGATGACCTGTTCGAATGCGCGCGGCAGGGAGTACACCCCGGCGCTGGCGAATATGGCGGCGATGACGCCGTACACAATTCGGCGACTGCAGTGCCGCTCGGCTACGAACGGGTGGCAGATCATCACGTAGCGGTCGATTGTGAAGGCCAGCGTCAGCCACACGGAGGCCACCTAACGAAGGAATGGAGTCTATTGGGTGTCAAAACTGGGGGAACGTGCGACGAGATCCAAAGCGAAGTGACTGTGAGACGGACGTGATAAGATCTGACGCTTAGTGACAAGCTGAGTGACAGTGAGACAGAGTGAAAAAATTAGAAGGTGAGTGATTCTACCAAATTCTACCAAAAATTCCTGGATGTGACGGGACGTGAAGCTAGAAACAGAATAAGTCAGAGAATATTCATCCCTGCATGCAGCAAGCTCACAGGATTAGAGGCTGGACCTGTGCAGCAGCGCGTGCTCAAGTTGCAATTAAGAAGATTTTGGTTAGGGAATAATTCACTGCACTGCATTCGATGTCAATTTACACAGATGAGTAATGATATATGGTGAGTCGGTGACATACCAATGACAATGTAATTATAGCACTTTAAAGTCGGTCTGTTTTTGTAGAAAAGACCTTCAAAAATAGTACAACGTGCACGATATTTTCAGCTGCAAAACCTTCGAAATCAGTGCCGTCACGCATGTGGACCCCCAGGCCTCGTGAACTGATTTTTGATTTACTCGGATCGGGAGAAATCTACTGCGGGAAAAATCAGAGCAAATAATTCCCACAGGAAAATCGAATTGCTTTGGAATCAGGCTTTTCTTCCCACTCTGGGAGTTACTAATGGCATAATTGCAAGTAGGGCAATTCACTGGCAACACAAGCAAAAAAATAAGCTAAAGACTTTCAATAGCAGCAAAAAATTTCGAATCTCGACCGTCTGCATTTCTGACACTCTTTTTCCCCTGAAGCAATCATAATTAAAATTCACTAGGCGTTGCTTCGCACTTTTCTCTCTTGCTAACTAACAGCTGGCTCGTAACAGCGCATTAACAGGCTGAGAACGCCTTCACGACGTTATGGGAAAGTGCAGAGCAGGGATTTCAGTTCGCAGTGGCTGAGCGGGGCCCAGAGCGAGTAGGTAAAGCAAAAATCTGCTGCTCTTGCTACTCAATCTCAACCGTTCGGTTGCGTGATGAAGCCGGTGGCATCTGTCCCGCCCAGCAACAAGCTGCGCTGAGCTTGAGGCACCGGAGGAGGGTAAGTCCGTTAGGCTTGAATTGCGAGACTCTTGAAAAAAATTGACTAAAGCCAATGGGACATTATTGTCCGGGGATCTCATATCATCCAGTGCGACACTCTAGCCTGGAGCGTGGGCTCTGAGCTGTTGGTTATTCCTATGATGGTAGCATATTGCTGGCATTTTGTGCCCTATTAAATAAGAAGAGAAAGCAGAGGCTACTTTGAGCAAAGATAGATGATAGATAGATAGATACATAGATAGATAGATAGATAGATACATAGATAGATAGATAGATAGATAGATAGATAGATAGATAGATAGATAGATAGATAGATAGATAGATAGATAGATAGATAGATAGATAGATAGATAGATAGATAGATAGATAGATAGATAGATAGATAGATAGATAGATAGATAGATAGATAGATAGATAGATAGATAGATAGATAGATAGATAGATAGATAGACAGATAGATAGATAGATAGATAGATAGATAGATAGATAGATAGATAGATAGATAGATAGATAGATAGATAGGTAGATAGATAGATAGATAGATAGATAGATAGATAGATAGATAGATAGATAGATAGATAGATAGATAGATAGATAGATAGATAGATAGATAGATAGATAGATAAATAGATAGATAGATAGATAGATAGATAGATAGATAGATAGATAGATAGACAGATAGATAGATAGATAGATAGATAGATAGATAGATAGATAGATAGATAGGTAGATAGATAGATTGATAGATAGATAGATAGATAGATAGATAGATAGATAGATAGATAGATAGATAGATAGATAGATAGATAGATAGATTGATAGATAGATAGATAGATAGATAGATAGATAGATAGATAGATAGATAGATAGATAGATAGATAGATAGATAGATAGATAGATAGATAGACAGATAGATAGATAGATAGATAGATAGATAGATAGATAGATAGATAGCTGGATAGATAAATAGATAAAAAAATAGACACTAGCTAGATAGATCCCGCATTAGTAGCAGGATACGTACCCTGTATTTGTCATTTTTACGATTTTTGACAAAGTCTCCAGTCGTGCAGCTGTCGAAAGCGTGTCAGTGATTACTTTCATTGAGAAAGCCTGAGCCGACAGCTAAGGACAATCTTTTCCCTCCCCACCTTTTTTCTATGATTTCCCACTGCTTAACCGTTCAATATCCGGCGTTGCAGAGCAAAATATCGGGTTAGAAAAAAAACGGCAGCCTTCTGTTGAGCTGAAGTTCAACTGTTTTTTCCTTACTGTTCCGCTTTTTCACCTTGACTCGCAATGCAGAAAACAATACAGATAGCATTGGCGGCAAAGGCTTTTTTCAAGGAAAAAATTTTTTCAAACCGACCAGGCTAAGGGGTGGGTGGATTTGTGCTCCCTAGAGATAGTCAAAAGCTGGGATTCTGAGTTAGGAAAAAGACTTGCCTTATGGGTCGCTTTTTCTAGTCAATCTGCCGTCCCCTCCCCCGGGAAAATTGGAGAGTGGGCGATAAAATTTGGCTACTTGGCGAAATTTTTTCGACACGAAAAATATTTTCTGGGCCCTTTCCGGTCCCTAATCCCTATTAATCGCAGCTAAAATCCGAGTTTCGCAAAGAACAGAAGGAAGCCGCGTTTCTAAGTTCTCAAGTCAGTAAAGTTCATTTTTTTCTGAAAAGAAAGCAGCTTGAGTTAGTTAGATTCTGCATTCTCCGATGATTCTCCGTAAAGTCGGTTATTAACCGATTGGGCGAGAGAGTGGATGAGTTTATGAATGAGTGTGCGAGAGAGTGGATGAGTTTATGAGTGAGTGTGCGAGAGAGTGGATGAGTTTATGAGTGAGTGTGCGAGAGAGTGGATGAGTTTATGAGTGAGTGTGCGAGAGAGTGGATGAGTTTATGAGTGAGTGTGCGAGAGAGTGGATGAGTTTATGAGTGAGTGTGCGAGAGAGTGGATGAGTTTATGAGTGAGTGTGCGAGAGAGTGGATGAGTTTATGAGTGAGTGTGCGAGAGAGTGGATGAGGTTATGAGTGAGTGTGTTCATGGGCGAGTGAGTGTGTTCATGAGTGAGTGAGTGAGTGTGATCATGAGTGAGTGAGTGTGTTCATGAGTGAGTGAGTGTGTTCATGAGTGAGTGAGTGTGTTCATGAGTGAATGAGTGTGTTCATGAGTGAGTGAGTGTGTTAATGAGTGATTGAGTGTGTTCATGAGTGAATGAGTGTGTTCATGAGTGAGTGAGTGTGTTAATGAGTGAATGAGTGTGTTAATGAGTGAGTGTGTTCATGAGTGAGTGAGTGAGTGTGTTCATGAGTGAATGAGTGTGTTCATGAGTGAATGAGTGTGTTAATGAGTGATTGAGTGTGTTCATGAGTGAATGAGTGTGTTCATGAGTGAGTGAGTGTGTTAATGAGTGAATGAGTGTGTTAATGAGTGAGTGTGTTCATGAGTGAGTGAGTGTGTTCATGAGTGAGTGAGTGTGTCCTAACTGCTGGGTGTGGGTGTTCATGGGCGAGTGAGTGTGTTCATGAGTGAGTGAGTGTGTTCATGAGTGAATGAGTGTGTTCATGAGTGAGTGTGTTCATGAGTGAGTGAGTGTGTTCATGAGTGAATGAGTGTGTTCATGAGTGAGTGAGTGTGTCCATGAGTGAGTGAGTGTGTTAATGAGTGAGTGTGTTCATGAGTGAGTGAGTGTGTTCATGAGTGAGTGTGGTCATGAGTGAGTGAGTGTGTTCATGAGTGAGTGAGTGTGTTCATGAGTGAGTGAGTTACTTCGTGAGTGAGTCAGGTCGATGGATTACTAGTTGCAAATATTTCCAAAGGGATCAGAAGCTACTGACAAAAGTGAAAAATACATAAGCGAGACAAAAACACTTAGCAGAGTGTGAAAATTGTTATGTCAGAAAGGGGATAGCTTAGTGACACACACACACAATGCAGAAAATGAAGTTACGCCCTTCTTTGGCCCGCTACGAACCGCTTTGTAAGGAGTTTTAGCTGATGCATATAGTAATAAAATTATGTCTGAGCGGAATATAGAATTACAACGCACCCAATCAATCTATCAGTGCTAATTATCAAATTAGCTAAACTACTAACTTACTTAGACGGAGTGAGCCCGTCACTGCTGATAAACAGATACAGACAGAAATAGAAGAGAAATGAGGATCTGACGATACGATTTTCATTATTTAAGGTCAGTTTTGCGTGGTTTGGCGCTGAAGAAATCGTTTTACCGCACCTGGAACATCAAATTAAGCGCGTGCGAATAAATGTAGACGTGAGGCAGCCAGGGCGAGTCGCGCCACACCAGGTACTCGGCCAGCTCAAATGCCGGCCTGGTGTCCTTCAGAAAGGTCAGCAGAGACATCAGCAGCACCATGCTGTCCGCTACAGCCAGCGCCATCAGGTAGAGGTTGGTGCTGCTGCTGCGCATGCACCGTTTGGACAGCACCACCAGGGAGAGCGCGTTGGCCAGCAGGCCCAGACAGCAGATGGCGGTGCCGGCGCAGCCGAACATGTAGAAGCTCAGCTTGCGTGCCTGGATCTGGGCCTCGATAATGTCGGCCATATTGATTATTGCGCCAATATGTGTCGGGTAGCAACTAACTCCAGCTACAGAGCCCGCTATTAATACGACCGTCAGGACCTTAGCCACTGGAAAATCCCATTGGTTGCTGCCTGCCAGGACCCTCACTTCTATATATAGTTGCATGCCATTAGGGATGATTGGCTAGCAGAATTAACAGGGGGGATAATCCATAGCCACGCGGGTATTAATTAGGGCGAAAAATCCTGCCTTATATTTATGACATAAGCTACTTACAACGAAAGATTCCTTTAGAAAATTCAGCAAATTTTACTGCTTGTAATTCCTAAATTAAGAGCAGATTAGAGTTTGTAGCTGCCCAATCTCACAATTGCATGGCCATGAGAATTAACCAATTAACCTGCGGAGTTTAAGACACGTCTATTTTACGATAACATTCTTATGCAAAGTCAGAATGACATTTTCATGCCTTGAATTAAATGACAAAGACTTAAAAATGACCAATCTAATAAAAAAATAAGCCGGCGCCTGCAAAAAAATCTTTAAAAAGTATGAAAAGCGACTAAATTTAAGCTATCAATAATTGCCCCCATGAGTAAGCTGTATGAGATTTATTATTCGAAACCGAGGTGTGGGTGAGTAGGCTCGAACAAAACAAGCGACTAAACTCGTATTCGACAAGTTAATCCATTATTCTCTTCCCATGCACGACTTGATAAAATCCTTTCTTTAACGGCAGCCGAGGCAAAACTACCCTTACAGCTACTTGGTCTGAAGCAGTTACCTCAATACTCAAGCTAAGCAATATCTAGCTGATTAAACACAATATTTTACGCCCAATTAGTCAATAATTACATGCATTATCGATAATTATACTCGCGTTATCCGCAATAACTGAATTCACTTGACCTAACGCATTTTATTTTAAAACAATAACTATCCCTCAATACTAGCTGCTTAAAACCAATTAAAGTAAACATGTCTATAAAAAATCCTATATGGAAACGCATGGATTTAAAGTACAACCTAATTTTGGCTAAAAGCTGCAATAGGGTTAGAAATTATATATGCGCGCATTAACCTACTTGCAGTAAAAATGCAAGAGTTTGATGGATAGGCGACTGACCTAAAACAAAATAGATTTTTCACCAAACGCCAACGTCGGGCTAAGCGTATACGATTTCAGAGCAATAGGAGACACGTACAAAGAAATACATTTAAATCCTTTTGATTGATTGGCCTACTGTTTTATGTGAACAGAAAAAAACATTGTCCCGAATCGCCTCTTTCTTTAGTTCGCGTTATTCTAGGTTGGCTCACTCTTTTTTTCGTTTAACCTAATTCGTTCGTTTGAAATTTGATGTTAGTAGTAGTAGTAGCAGCAGCAGCAGCAGCAGTAGTAGTAGTAGTAGTAGTATTAGTAGTAGTAGTAGTATTAGTAGTAGTAGTAGAAGTAGTAGTAGTAGTAGTAGTAGTATTAGTAGTAGCAGCAGTAATAGTAGTAGCAGCAGTAATAGTAGTAGCAGCAGTAATAGTAGTAGCAGCAGTAATAGTAGAATTAGTAGTAGTAGTGGTATTATTATTATTATTAGTAGTAGTAGTAGTAGTAGTTGTAGTAGTAGTAGTAGTAGTAGTAGTAGTAGTAGTAGTAGTAGTAGTAGTAGTAGTAGTAGTAGTAGTAGTAGGGCACTCCCCTCTAACTTGATCAAATTAGCATTTGAAAGACAATTCTGACTAAATGAAGTCATCATTTAACGCAAATTGGAACGCACTTGAAGCACTAGTAATTTAAACCGAAATGCAAGCATTTCTATCCGTTAATAAGTTTATATCAATAAGCATAAAAACTACAAAACAAAGTCAGTGACAAATATAGAAATAAGAAGTAACATGGTTTTGGCCTCGAAATTGGTGTCTTTTAGAGCGATACTGAAAGTGTTTTGTGAATATTTAATTAACCGCGGCAAATCAGAGGTGTCAATCATTAAATCACAGGCACAGTGCATTTTCTGCTTACAGAGATAATTTCGTTCATGTAAATGCCTACACAAAAAATCCTAAATTAGCTATTGGGACAATGCACAGCAAAATACCTAACTAAAAGTTGGGGATTAAACCATCAGCTGAGCCGATTCGCTATCACTGGGTTCTTTCAGTTCTTCTTGCCCAGCAATTTTATTGTCGGATTCAAGCATTTCTTGTTGCTGCTGCTGTTGTTGCTGCTGCTGCAGCTCGTCTAGACGGCTCAAATCTTGGCCTCGAGTGATTCTGTAAGGAATAATAAAAAATAATTCACTGAACTTTTGCGAGCAAATATTACTTCACCAGAGAACAAATTCGTCGACCAGAAAACCCAAAAGCCAAAAAGTGTTTAAGTGCAGTTCTTTGTTCCAAAGACACAGCTGGATTTCTGGTGCTCTCATTAAGCCATTAACCTGCTAAACCAAAGTCAGCTGACAGGTGAAAATAAAACTGATTTTTTTCTAACTAATGTGACTTCCTTTACAAAAAACCTCATTAGCACGCATTAAACTGTTTGCTCTGAGCAAACTTAACTCGGAAGAAGAGAGTCACGTGACGGTCAGGTGGACATTGTCCCGTGTGATGCACCTAGAGCTTTTAGCCAGCGTTGCGCTGGTGTTGCATTTTCAAAATTAGAATAACACACGTCAAAAACTCGCATAACGTAAGAAAGAAATAGACATTGAATTGAAATGACTCACCGATTCAAGTAAACCTGAGCGAGAAATGCCACAAACAAGAAAACGGCGCAGCACTTAAATATTAGTGCGATAGGAAAATCCTGAGTTAGAATAACAACGACCACAAGATTTAGCGGAACTCGGAAGAAGTTCATGATGGTGGCTCGGGCTGAGGGATAAAACGGTGGTCTATTAGTTAACTCACCAAGTAAGTAAGTAAGTAAGTGAGTCAGTGAGTCAGTGAGTCAGTCAGTGAGTCAGTCAGTGAGTCAGTCAGTCACTCACTCACCCTGTCAGTCAGTCAGTCAGTCAGTCAGTCACTCACTCACTCACCCTGTCAGTCAGTCAGTCAGTCAGTCAGTCAGTCAGTCAGTCAGTCAGTCAGTCAGTCAGTCAGTCAGTCAGTCAGTCAGTCAGTCAGTCAGTCAGTCAGTCAGTCAGTCAGTCAGTCAGTCAGTCAGTCAGTCAGTCAGTCAGTCAGTCAGTCAGTCAGTCAGCTCACTGGCATCCGGCACGTATCTGCCGCGCATGGTGCCAATGGCAGGCCAGAACAGGCCAATGCAGGCCTCGAACGCCAGGAAGCCGGCAAAGGTGGCCGGAATGAGGGCGTCAGTTTTCCGCCAGGCCGGCAGGGCGAAGCAGAGCGCGCTGACGGCGAACACCCAGCGCATGAAGCTCTCGGGACGGGCTCTGGCGCAGCAGAAGCCGAACAGCTGGCTGCCGATCATCATGCTGACCATGTAGGCCGCGAATATGTAGCCGTGCGGGATTTTGCCCGCGTGCCCGGCGCCCGCGATCAGCGACACTGCGCGGCAAATTGCAAGTCTTCTTCTTTTAGAAGGGATTAAAAATTTCCTGTAGCCTAAATTTCCTTACACATTATGTCAAGCATCAATGTTCTACTTTCTTAGACCAAAAATGCAGCTGGATTAGGACTGGGATTGGGTCTCTTGAGTTAAGGATTCTAATGTCTGGAATGGGATGTTTAACAGCTGCATGGGGAATTCTTTCAATTAAATTTGGAATTAGGAATCTTGAAATACAGGATTGGCATTCTTGGGATTTTGATTGTTAAAATCTAGGATTGGGATGCTTGGGACTTGATTTATTAAAATCAGGGATCGGAATTCTTGGTATTGGGATTCTTGGGATTTGGATAATTAAAATCTAGGATTGGGATTCTTGGGATTTGGATAATTAAAATCTATGATTGGGACTCTTTGGATTTGGATAATTAAAATCTAGGATTGGGACTCTTGGGATTTGGATAATTAAAATCTAGGATTGGGACTCTTGGGATTTGGATAATTAAAATCTAGGATTGGGATTCTTGGGATTTCGATAATTAAAATCTATGATTGGGACTCTTGGGATTTGGATGATTAAAATCTAGGATTAATACTTTTGGGATTTGGATTCTGAAAATCAAGGATTGGGATTCTTAAGCTATCAAGATTCATATCAGAATAGGAATTTATGCCTATTCTTGTCACCGATTTTAGCTATAAAGTAAATAAGCATTCAGCATAGCTGGTAACTGAGTGAGTGAATTTGCGGTCTGAGCAGAATTAGTTACTCTAGAGGGACAAAAGTTCGCATAAGCTTACCAATAATATTTCCGCACAGGTTGAAGTGAGAGAAAAAATTCCTTTCGTCTTAAATCAATAAACTCCAATTAATCCGCAGGGCCTGCTACGGCTGTTAGAATTATTTTTCTCTCCACTAATCTGTGCTTAACAAATTAGGAATTCTAAGGCAACTATTCTGGAGAAGTTTTTTGCATTAAAAAAGCGATTGGCAATTCAGAAAGCTGGGCTAAGCTAAAAGCTCAAGCAAACAGTATTTTTCTTTAAGAATGCAGAATATTCACAAGGGTAGATAGAGATCACTAAGGGAAATAGAGATTCACTAGGTGAGATAGGGATTCACTAAGGGAAATAGAGATTCACTAGGGGAGATTGAGATTCACAGGGGGAGATAGAGATTCACTAGGGGGGATAGAGATTCACTAGGGGGAGATTGAGATTCACTAGGGGAGATTGAGATTCACTAGGGGAGATTGAGATTCACTAGGGGAGACTGAGATTCACTGGGGGAGATTGAGATTCACTGGGGGAGATTAAGATTCACAAGGGGAGATTAAGATTCAATAGGGGAGATTGAGATTCACTAGGGGAGATATAGATTGACAAAGGGAGATAGAGATTGACAAGGGGAGATAGAGATTGACAAGGGGAGATAGAGATTGACAAGGGGAGCTAGAGATTGACTAGGGGAGATAGAGATTGACAAGGGGAGATAGAGATTGACAAGGGGAGATAGAGATTGACAAGGGGAGATAGAGATTGACAAGGGGAGATAGAGATTGACAAGGGGAGATAGAGATTGACAAGCTGAGATTTCACTAATATTATAATATTTATAATATTTCACTGATATTCACCAAAGATTGAATAAAAATTTCAACAGAGATTCAAAGAGAGAGCTTTGCACAAGCGGATGCAGTAACCAGGCAAATAGGATAAGATTACAGGGGGACAACCTCAGGGACACCTCCAGCAGAGACTCACTCGACTTGTCAGGCGTGAGTGCGGGCGTCCACTCGAGCACAAAGCAGTACATGCTGCCCTCGAACAGGGCCTGGGTGACGCCCAGACTGAGCACCTTCTTATCAGTGCGCACAGTGTACCAGGCGGCCGCGAAGCTCGAAGTCAGCTCGGCATTGGCGTCGCCGTAGTTCTCCGGCCAGCGCAGCCAGGCGATGACAGTCATGGCCAGCAGCACTATGAGAGCGCAGTCGAATGGGGCAACAAATCCGAATGCGTCAACAGCGTACTGAGACACCAGGCCGCTGGCTATGGCGGCTATGCTGTTGCCAAATATGGCCCAGCTGAACGTCTCTTCTAGCAGGCGCTCGCCGTAGCCGCGGCTGTGATGCTCGTGGACTAGCCAGGACTCGAATCCGCTCCACAGTATGCTAGTTGCCGTGCCACCCAGCAGGCGGCCAATTAGCAGCACCCAGAAGTTATTGAAATGCTTAGTGAGGCAGGACAGGCCATAGATAGCGCCATAGATGATGCAGTTGCGACGCCGGCCATATTTGTCGGCGAATGAGCCAACTATGGTGCCAAATAGCATGCTGGCACCGAATCCGGCCACAAACAGGAATTCAATGTCCCGTTTCGACATGCCATAGTGCTCATATAGGGCGTACACATATGGGCCCTGTAGCCAGTCTCCAGCTAGGTGGGATTAAGTGATAAGTGAGAAACAATAATTACTAAATAGTTACCCTCATTTACTCAATAAAAAGTTAAACATGCCCATTTTCTTACAACTACATCATATTTTACTTATAACCATAAAAGTTTTTAATTACAGAGCAACCATATGATTCCAGAAAATATAAACACTAAATAAACTTCTCTAACTACAAAATATTCATTTTTAGCTAACTTTATATACTTTTTTTCCTCTTAAATAATTAATAATAATAAATTTTAACTTCCAACATTTCAACCAGATGTGCAGCCCACAGCACAGTGGCAGCCATTTACATGGCACATCCAAAGGCTATGTACAGCTGTTCAGCCTGATGGGCTGGAGGGTTGCAACACCCACTCTATACCCACTCTAAATTTACCTATCTCAAACTGGGTATTCTAAGCTAGTAGACTAAAGCAATTTAGGATTAAGTGCCTTGCTCAAGAGCACAAATTGTATTCTACAACTAGGGCTTTGAACCCAAAATCTTGCTTTTATCTTAAGGTAGACACTCTAGCCACTAGGCTATAACTCTTTATATATTTCCTTAATATATAACTTATATCCTAATATATTATTATTATTAGGAAATTTGTATATCATTACTTTTATATGATTATTTTTGTGGCATAATATATGGCAATCAAATTAAGTAGCTTTTAAAATTCTATCAATTTTTCTTAAATTAGTGTAGGCTTGGAATTGGTAAAAAATTGTTGTCCTTTATCTATAGATAGATATATAAACTATTATTATATAATTATACTATCATAATTATGCTTGTAACTATACTTATATAGCTCAAATTGTGGTTTGCATTTATGAAGATATTTATCCAGCTATGTAATTTACACTTGTATTATTACCATTTATTTAAATTTTTATTTTATTTATGAGAATAGTATAACTAAAAATTGATTCAAGCTATCACAAACCATATTGCATGTAATAACAACATACTAACAACAATCTGTAAGTAAAAAAATGATGTAGATAAATCATTAATTTATTTTATGCCACAAAGAACATTTAAAGAATCAATACATTTTTTCTACCATAAAAATACAACAATTATAGTAGCTTCCACAGTTTTTAACTTACCCATGCCAAGGAGGTAGACAATAAGGTATGAATTACGGAAAGACACAAATTCAGGATCATTACTGCCTTCTGGTGGACTGCTTGTTTTACGTGAGTAAAGATACAAAGCAATGCAAACTATGCATAGAATATAAAATGTGACTATGAACAGTGACATGATTTTCATTTCACTCACTTTCATGATTCGTTTTCAAAAAGAATGATTTTCGACTTATTAAATGTATTTTTAAAGTATACATCTATGGTTTTTTATTATAGCCAAAGTTTTGCAAAATATACTGAATCCTAAAAATACGAGTGTAAAGGAAAAACAGAAAGATCGCCTTTTATATTATACTCATCAAAGACAGAAGTACAGAGCAAAAGAACTAAATAATATGGTAACTACACAGGGTGCACAAAATATTAACAAAAATAAACATAAATTATCGGTAAAAGCACTAATAATCTTACGTTAAAATCTTAAGAAAAAACTGCGCAAACAATAATTAAAATGTAACTTTCTGTAAGTTGAATTTTAAGGATAACGCCGAAAAGTATTTCACTGAAAAGAAGTCTTAACAAAATGATAACAATTCTGTGTTTCCATAGCTCATATACACTGGGAATTCAATTGATATTTACAGTTATTTGAGGCTTTTTGTCATTTAAACAGTCTTTATTAAAAATAAATCGAGATCTATATTCTTATCTGCCTAACGACGAAACTCACTATTTGACTTGGATCGAAACAATTTTTTCGTCTTTTGTTGGCAATGGCTGCCACACTATTAAACAATTTAGTAAGAATTGCTTTCATTTGGAATAAGCAAAATTACGTGTCAGGACCACTTGAAGTTACGCTAAAGTTACTTAAGTTTTCCGAGTACTCAAAAGCTGTTTCGATTGTATAAAATTTGACTGCAGAACCCAATCGACATAATTTATTTTCTAATTGCTCACGACTGATTACTGAAGATATTTATTTAGTTTACGTAATTTACCAATACCAATTATTAAAATTAACCAAAGGACCACGTACCTTCCCTTAATGAGGAGTTCGATGGTCTTTGAATTAACCTTAGGTATTGTGTGGCATAATTTTACAAGTACTGCATGTGTACTACGCCTAAAATCTAGGGCCTCCTAATGGTTCTTGCAAAAATGTTTATAATATGCCAAGTACACTTAGTATATAGTATATAGTTGTTTTGTATTGGTGAAACTTATCTAACAAAAACAACTTTTTCTCTAGGTAAAGTTTACAGCGGTACAATACGAAGTATTCATGATAAATCGGAATTCTATGGTGGCAGAAGAGCGGACATGCGATGTAGATATGTGCATTATCGCGAGAATGCGTGCATGTACATTTAAAACAAGATTATGGCTTTAAATTCAGATCGATCGAACTACAAATTTATGTTACAGTATAGTGTACATGTAGTGCAACTGAGCTGAGTCTCTACATGTACATCCACGACGTGTACTGAACGATCGTATTCCTGGACCACGAAAAAAAGAAGTGGCTAATCGACGGTGTTGAGGTTCCGTACGAAATTTAATCAACCTAACATGTAGCTTCTGCTCAATTGCTAAAATGTTTCGATCTAAGTGAGCAATCGTACTAAGTTGAGCAATCGGAGCTGCAGGCTAGGCATGCTCATTCCTATAGCACGATCGAGAAAGTAGTTGAAACGAAAAAAATGAATTAAGTAGAAAAAATTGAAGTGAAAGTCGAGGAGAAAGGAGCTTGCGAGCACACAGAGCAGTCCCGACGCAGACAAGTGGGCAGACAGCTCCACTGCAGCTATAATGAGAGAGGCCATTACCTTGGCCTTTGAATAGTTTTGTTTAGTAGAGTGAGTCAGTCAGGATCAACATTTCCGCAATGGCTATTAACTGAATTGAGGGGTGGGAGGCGCACAGTTAAGAGGTTAAGGGAGTGAAGTGTTTCGAGGATTTAGGAGTCGCATTTTTCCCAAAAAGGAAGAAGGCAAGGGGAAGAAAAAACAAAGGCAAAAACGAAAGACACGGCCCAGGAAATAGCATTACACGGCAAAGTGTAGCGAGAGTGCGGCTCACAAGTTTTCAAGTTCCCCCCCCCCACCCCCCCAGCGCGCTATATCTGCTGAGTTAGTATAAGAGAGTCTCTAGTGAGCGCAAACGCTTTATTTGATCAGCGCTCGCATATGCCCCCGTCGTGGAGAGCGTCCGCGCCAGCAAAAAGCTGCGCAAACTGAGCCTTGAAGACTCAAATCTATATAGGCCAAAGTGAAAACGCGCCTAACAGTGGCGATCGCAAGTTTCTAACCCTGCAGCCCCTCTGCCCGAGGGGCAAATGCAAAAAGCAGACTGGGAAAAGAGGGGACGCACGCGCATAATGTGAATGGGGATCGAGCTAAGCTATTAAGCGTCCAAACGCACACACCCCAACAAACAGGCGACTCATACCGCGCACACAGGAACGAGAAATAACTGGGGATTGGCGGAGGGGCTGTATAGGAACAGGTGACAGCCAGCCGTTTCGGGGACACGGCAGGGATTAAAAAGCGAGCTGGCTTCTACTCGACACTGGGGGAACCAAACTTGGAAGTAAAGGAATAAGCAAACTTCGTAAAGAAGAACTGCACGCTCAAGTATCGAATTGGCATGAAACCGCAGAAACAGGTAAGGCGGATAAACCTCATTGACAATAACTGCCGATCCATGCACTGATTTCATGGCTAACGGCTACGGCACGAAATAAACTTCGTATTCGTTGTCAGTGAAATCAGCCGCTTGGTGCGGTGAGCATCAATTTTGTTTTTATTGTTTGTTTCCGGAATGTTTTAAACTACAACAGCATTTAAGTTCCAAAGAAGTGATGGGCAAGTCATTTTTTTAACTTCGTTAATGGCCATCCCGTCAAAGCCATTTTCCAAAAAAGCCAACTTAGTAAGCCATAACGGCGTTAACGGCTCTTAATCGCTAATTCGTTAGAAAATAAATTGTTTTTTTTTCTTTTTTGCAACAAATTTTGCCTGCCAAAATTTGCTCTTTTCATCGGGATAGCTGTCTTCTTTTATTATCTATCAAGATTCACTGATTGTTTAAATATACTGGCATTGAATGAAAAATAACGGACCTGATTAACTTTGTTAAGGAAAATTAAGTTGTTAACGGCCCTTAGTGCCCATCACTGCTACTTAGTAGCCAAATTTCATGTAAAAATACCGATACAAAAGTTCCATCGTAATAATAAATGAACCGAACAAAAAATAGTACATTAATTTCACTATTCACATTTATCTTTTATCGTGCAAGTGAAACAAATAAAAAAGTTCTACTGTTTTATTAGGTAATCCGGAAATGCGCTTCAAAATAATTGATGTGAACTAGCAAACCTTCCGTACCTCGAGATGACAAAAATATTAATTAGTTCATTATAACTACCAAGTATACATGAAAAAACTGATGAATTAACCAGTTAACCAGAAAACAACTACTGTAAATTTGTTTAGATAAACAGTCTAAAATGGATTAGTCTTTTGGTTTCGCGCCTTCTTTATGTAGCGCATCCAACACCGCCCGCTTGTAAACAAGATCCCGGTCGCTGTTGCCAGAGCCCTGATTAAAAGCTTCCGGATCCTCAGTTTTCAAGCGCTCGATTTGCTTCTTGCTGCCAGACGGCCGGCGCTCGTCGGAAAACAATTCGGGAAACTCAAAGCTGTCCCGCTCCTCGGCGGCTAGGAACACGTAGGCCACCTTCCTGTACAGATCCAGCGGGTGCGGCTTAGACGAGTAGACGCTATGCGGCAGCCGGCTGGGGTGCATTTGATCCCGTTCCGGGGCGCCCTCAACCTCATGAACCTGGGCGTGCACAAGCCGCACTTTGTAGAGTTTTTCAAGCATCTGGCGAACCTCGCTGGCGGTCATTTGCGGGTGAACTTCAAATTTTAGTACGCCTGGCGGCAGAGGGAATCTGGGCCTGACCATCTTCATCCAGTAGTTGGGCATGTATAGGCGCACCTGATAGGATTAGGAAAGCAACATAAACTGTGATAGTATCAATGGACAACACGAACGCAAAGCAACTGCACACAATACTACTGAATCGAATAAGTAGGCAGAGGTCGAATTTTATTACTAAGGCAATTAAACCAAACAAAATATAGAAATCTTGCCTGTGGATCACCAGGCTGATAAACCGGATACTCCATCTGACGACGCCACAATGGTATGTAACGGCTGGCCTTAGTTAGGGCAATAGGATTTGCCAGCACAGTAGGTCGAATGCTGCCCATTGGTTTGCAGATCTGCTGACTGACAGTGGCTGCAAAACATGTGTGGCTATTAAAGCTAATGGGCTTTGTGCAGTATACAGATAGGTATAGTTTGCAATGCTGCTTTGCATGGTACATTAGATCATTTGGATAACAATATCTTGCATGAATTTAGACTATATATAACTGTTTAGTCATGATGAGCTAGAGCTACAATATCTAGCTAGCAACAGGTAGCAATGGGGGATTCACTACCTTCCTTAAGGGCACAAATTACCTTCTGTAGCTATGATTCTAGGATCACAAAGCCAAATCCACAACTTTCCAGTCATAAGGCACATGCTCTAGATACTTAGTTAAGCTACAATAAAACAATTCCTTTTTTTCTACTAGACTATACAAGCATTTTCAAAATGTTAAACAAGACAATGAACGAAAATAAGTAAAGGAAAAAACATTATAGTCTAAATATTAGTAGCTAAAATTGCATTCCTTTAGTATTTGATCCATGCTAACTTTCCACAATTTTATATTTGACCACTATGTATTTCCTTTCTTGTAGCTTACAAATGGCTTGTTGAAGACAAGAAAGTGCATTAAAAATAGTGAGCTATCACCCCCTTACCTTTGGTTTCTAACCAATTCTTATTGATGTCCAGTCAATTGAAATGAACAAATACCAAAACTGGGTATACCAAACTAAGCAAATGCCATTAGAATGCATTAGTGTCATACAATCATACAATTTCTGACAATTACATTATCCAACTTCAATATTCAATTATTTCAATTGATTTCTGCATGAATTGACTGAAAACTAAAGTGGGAAATATGGGTTTGTGTCTTTTATTCCCTTATTGACTTATTGTGCAATAAATACAGAAATTGTCATTATAATATGTAATAATTTTTTTCCAAAATGTTTTGATAACTTTTTCATTTCTTAGTTATTAATATTGGTGATCCTTACTTTTCACTTGATCCTTATTGGAGCAATGGGGATTTTTGTGAATGGCATCCAGCATAGTTGCACAAATTTTCTAGTATGCTGGCACTGGGTTTATTTTTTGTGCTATAGGGATGCTATATAGCATCTTGACTTTGAGAATCGCATCCTGAAACTTCAATATAGGATGCGATTTTGCATCCTAATTTTTTTTAATCCATTACAATAAAAGACCTCTTCAATAAGACTTTTAAAAAATTGCATCTCAAACCCTGAAATTGCATCCTAAAATTAAGAACATGATGCAATTTTGCATCCTGTGCCTATCCAAAAAATAAAACCCAGTGCTGGCATACCCAAACCTAGGTGTCCATGTTCCAGGTAAATGGCAGGAGTAACTATGATGGGATAGTATAGTCCTAGGCCTATAGCCTGATGTCTTCTTTGAAAAGACCTTCTGGGATAGTAGTTCCAAAAATTACCAAAATGCCTTGTCAACTATTTAGTATTAGTCAGTATTCCAATAATGCCTTGCCCATGCAATTAGTCTAAGTGGTAGCAACTTGATAGTGGCAACCAGTGCACTTGAACACTTAGCTGCAATAGTGTGCACAATATTTTTAATTGGTTCCAATAGAGACTTTGATAAGATATTAAAAGGATTGCTACTTAAATTAAATTAAGAACTGAAATCTAGCATAAACTTAGTATGATCTAGAATATACTAGAAAATTTATAGAAAAATAAATAATGTATTTATTTAGCAGAAAAGTAGAGAAGCTACATGAACTATGAGCTTTGCTCTTATGATAGAAAGATTCTTAGACTATCTAAGTGCAAGTATGAAGTTGAATTGATATAGTTGTTCCTAAGTTTACTTCAATTGCAAAAGGAGAGAAAAGCTTCTTTAGTAGGTGAAACAATGAGAAGGACTCACTAATAGTTGCCTAAATAGGCAACAAAAGAAAAGGAAGAGAAAAACCACTATAAGCAAAGTTAAAACCATTTAAAAAGCAAGGTATATGAGACCTGCAGGTGGCTTAGATAATAAATTGCTAATAGAAGTAAGAAGTTGACCACTCTAGGGCCAGTTGATATTGTGACGGTGTTTCTAATAAAATCTAATTTTGAATGTGTGCCTATTTTGTTTTACTGGTTTGTTGCTTGAAAATATTATGAAACAATTTATTTGTTATAAATGCATGTTGTTTGAAAATATTTTGGAACAACATACCCCTATAAATAGAAGCAAATTTTGCGGAGGAAAACTAACCCGCCAGCGTGGCCTTTCAATTGGCAAAAAATATTCCAAGTGTTTTCCTTAGATTGCCTTAAAAAGACTTAGTTATTTTACTACATTCTGAGACAATTCTGAGAGTAGCAAGATATATCGTACTGAGACTATTGCGGAGAAGTATTCTGAGAGCATTTCTGAGAGATATATGCAAACAAAATACTGAGACCGATACTGAAAGACGGGATATACATAGAAGCCATGACCCTCTGATCCAGGGAACGCCCTGAAATAATATAGACTGCTCGGGAAAAGATATTGATATGCTACCGCATGCATTAGAGTAAATTAGTCACGCTACCAGTATAGATTTAATTGTAATAAGAAGCCAGTGAGATAGTAAGAGTTGTATTAAAGATCCCTGTAATAACTTTAGTATTAGCAATAGAATAAATAGCCCTACAACAATATTAGGTAATTAATATAAAGAAGCTTGAATAAAAATAGGCTCTCTATTAGATTCTCTAATCTAGTTATCTAGGGAATAGGCCAACCCTATAATATATAAGTTTAGACTAGGTAAACTATATGGCCTAGTAAATACTACCTAATGCTTAATGAAATATTACTAGATAATTAGTAGCTAAATGCTTGTAATAGACAAATAAGTAATTTCTAGGAAGCAATTAAGTTTAGTAGAAAAAAAGAGAATAAGCCCCAGTATAACCTTGTTAGCTACTTGTAATTAAATTGTTGAAATAAACTAAAAGCTCTTTGATAATAAATTTAGCTTTTTTGTTATTTGTACTATGCTTGCTTGTTTTTTTGTTAATTAATTTTTTAAGAAAGGAATAGTTGTAACAAAATTACTAAAAATGACTTTACAGAAAATTTTTATATTGTTAGATAAAGTACACTATGCATGTTGCTTGAAGCTTGTTACTTTTTAAAAACCATGTAACATTACTTAACAAATCCATCCTAATACATAATTTTTATATCTTTATAAAAAATATGATTGAAGAGAAATATTTTTAAATGAGGGTATTACTGAGATTCCATTTAAGATAAAAAAAGTCGTATTCCTAAATTATAAAATAAAGAGCTTATTGTAAATGTAATTAATACAATTTTTACTAGGCCTAGTCCAGGGGCCTATCTTAACTAAAATGCTAATGAATTTGGTACAAAAATATAATATATAGGGATACAATGCAGTGGCAGCAAACGAACTTGACAAGTCATTATTACATTAGGCCCTAGACCTAATTTAAATAACAAAAAATTAGGCAAAAAGACATTTTATGATTTGGCAACAAGGCTAGCGAAATTTATTAAAAATGTACAAAATAAAGTTAGAACTGACTAACTTTTGTACTTTTGTACAAAAAAAAGTTAGAACTGTCTTTAAAGCTAGCTACCGTCTCTAATTCAGCGCCAAGTCGCCAGGTGGAACTGGGATCAGCAGCGCTGTCAGCAGCCCGACTCTTCAAATGACCAGTGTAAACAATTAGCTATTCTATAGTCCCATACATGTTAATGATAGTAAAATGGTGATTACCATTAGGCCTATTCCTCCGTCACGTTAACACATCCATTGCGTCTATTTCCTAGAAACTGTTCCGCCAACCTGTATAACACCGGAAGAATTTGCGAAAGCTTTCAAACACGATTTGTTCAAAATTTTGCAATTATACTGACAATGGATTTATGTAGAATTCCTGCTGTGAGAAATTTTATAGCTACTATAAAATTTTTCAATTTTTTATCGTATTTTTGCCTGCATTGGTCGATAGTTTTACCTTTATGTAAATGTGTTCTTCAAGTCTTTCAAAGGCAAAGTATGATTTTACTAAAGATGTTTTATGTTATTCCTTGCAGTTATGAATTAATATTTTCCTTAAAATTATGAATCTTTATGCGCTTGTTCCAAGGTCATCTAAAGTGTGTCCTTGTGCCTTGGCACTAGTGTGGTCCTTACTCTTTTGGCTTGTGCATGAGGTACATATGCATTTTCTAATTCAAACCTAAACCTGCCTAAAATTTCCGGAGGGTATTTAGTGATGCAATTATTTTCTGAAATAAGAAAAATGAAATTATAATTCCATTTAGCATGAAATAAAACTGAATAATCGGGGTCCTGTTCTCGGGCTTGCCACAGGATCCACGAGCGTCTTTCGACCCCCCAGAATGTCAGCATTTCGTGTCCGTTGCCGGCGGACCTTCCCCCGACGCCCGGAGGCTTTCTGGCAGTCGATAGCTGTCGCTCACTTCGTCAACAACTGGTCGAGAATAGAGAATCAACCGATTTTATTGTCCATGAGGGCACACAACGTGGAGGTCAAGCGACTTGTGCCGGTCAGGTTTCCCTGACCCCCCTGGATCCATTCCCGAGGCCTGCTGCTGCTGCTGATAGTTAAATCTATCACCAATAGATCAAGCGGGGTAGATTAGGGCGTCAGCCAATGTAAGGCTCCACACCCAGCATCTGCCCCGGAGTGGGCTTTACTAATTCCTGATATATACAGGCATGGGTAGAGCGCGGAAACCCTGGGGAGGTCCGTGGGTTTTTTTAATCATTTCATGAAAGCCCTTGGCACGAAAGTAATTTTGTGATTTTATCCTTTGCCAATAAACCATGATGATGGAACGGTTAGAATACGATTGTGAAGCCATTATACGTTATCTAAAAATGTGAATGCAAAATTTTTGGCACAATTTTTGTGAAAAGGCATTTTTGTAAAATTTCTTGATCATGCTATTAGCATTATAGATATGTCCCACTCCAGGCATCGGTGCAGAAGGTACATGTACTGCGGCTCACGCTGCAGGCGCTCTTCTGGCGAGGTCAGGCGCGGACTCGGCGTTTCGTCGATTGCCTGCTGGCTGACGCTGCTTTTGAAGATCTGACAGAGTGATTTGTCCCATAAAAAAACACCTGCTTTCCTGGAAATACATGTACGAGCTTGGTCCTGTCCTACTCTAGTGTAACTTCAAGCGGCCCTTCTCAATACGTGCAAACGTGCAAAACTTCTTAGGTTAATAGTAGGGTCCTTGTGCTTCACATTCAGTCACTAACGACCTGTACGGTGAAAGTTTGCGCCAGTAATTGGCAACATTATCTCTATAGACACATTAGCTTTCGAGCCAGCGTTTGACCATGTAAGCAGGAGGCGGGAGGATATTTTATGTACTCGAGTAATGGTTTCTTTCAGCTGCATCCAATTCAAAAAGATAAATTAATCAGTCCCAAATTAATTAGTTAAATCGCTAGCACACTATACTGTATGTACATAATAGACTGTTCCCTCAGGTGGATTATTAAAACAGTTGTTATTAATGTTGAATTAGAGTTACCAATAATTTGTTTTCAGCGGATTTTTTTAACCCGTTATTCAGGTTTTTTATTGCATCCACTGCATTGTACTGTTAATGTACCAGGCATAACTTTTTTACTCAGATATCCATTTGCAATAAAATGAATACCAAGCTACCTCTCCACCACATATATTGCAATATTTCGCCAATTAGTAATAATTGGTGACAAAAGTTCATTTGCGCACGTAAATGGCTCAAACTACTAGCTAGGTAATTTCACATAATAGAATAATGCACACTGTATAATTTTGTAGGAACTTACATGCAGCTTACTCAAATTTGAATTTTGCTCAAGGCGGCGCAGTAATTAACTACACAAATTAAAATTGACATTCTCATTTAGATTATTTAGCACAAATAGAAACTAAACGATTAATTGTAACAAACTACACAGCCTGCAAAGCTTCAACGATAACTTCGTTACATAAAACCAAGCGTAAATTAACCAAATTGGCGTTTAATATTCTGGACTAAGCGGTAATTATAGTTTATTCCAACAAAACACTAGCGTAAGGTTTACATTTGGTTTCTGAATTCTTCTAGCAAGGACACCTTAAGTAGGACGGGACACTTCGTTTCTTGGAAAGTTTTTATTGTACAATTATCACGAAACACTACGGAAATAGGAAATTTGCAGACTTTTGACGTAAAATTAAAGATCGCGTTCGATTAGACGCAGATGCAAATCTAATCTTTTGATATGTGTTTCTTGCCGTCTTACTCTATCGAACTACGTACGTCTTAATTTGTGAAAAAATGATCTTCCTATTATTTTATTGATATTTATTCACTTTCGTAAAAAAACTAATAAATGACAAATAGCCAATCCAGAGAGAATCGGACATTAACATGTGACTGAACCAGCAAAGTTATAAGAAATAACTATAATTATGATTGATTATAATTATAATTTTCGACAAATTTTTTACAAGGGAAATTATTTGAAGATCAATATTTCACAAATAAGGACGTACATAGCTCGATAGAGTAAGAAGGCAGGAACTACATATCGAAAGAAGAGATTCGCATCTGCTTCCAATCGAGCGCAATCTGTAATTGTATGTCAAAAAACTGCAAATTTCCTATCTCCCTAGTGTATTTTTTTCGCGAAAATTGGACTCCAAAAACTATCCAAGAAAGTGTCATTCTACTTAAGGTGTCTTTGTCTTCTAGATTCTGGAAAACTCGTCACTCCATTAATGCTCCCGCTGCTCTTTATATAGCCGCAAGTCTTGTTACTCGTAGAAGCAAATGACAGTTATATCAAGCCAGATTAGGAATATGAAAATTCTCCCAGTTCAAAACCCACATTCATGAGCTATTGTAGAAGAAACCGATACGATATTCCAGTCATGAAATTTTCTGTTATCATAAAATAGAAAAAAACATTCTAGCCACAAAATCGGCAATGGTCATCCATCCTTCTAATAGAAGAAGACAGTAAAGATTAATGCATGCTATAGGCGGTTTCGATAGGCATTCTGACTGAACATTCGCCACAATATTAATTCAGTCAGGCTGCAATTGAATTACACGTCCCAGTCTTGTTTGTCGCAGAAAATGAATCACTGCAAGCTGCGCAAGGGTTGGGTTTTAAAAGCCATCTTTTTTAACTTAATAATTCACACCTTGTGCGGGTCCCAGAGCACTTAAGACGCTAACGGTTGGAGGCTTGGGGACTTGGGATTGTTGATTGAGCCGCCCACGTCCTACCGCATCCTTGGACGCAATGAATGCAGTTTTTGTTAGACTCGCGCAACTAGCCCAGCGACTTTGCTACAGATTAGCCAGACACGTTTTTTTGACGCGAGAAGGGAAGAGTGATGACGACTGTCAAAGTTGCCCGCGTCGGCGACCGGCCAATGGGGACTCAACTGGCGGTTTTTCATTTAAATAGCAGGCAACTGAGCTGCAGGCCGGGGCTTGCGCGGTCTCCTACACTCTGGATTTGTCACACCAAAGCCAAACATAGGCCTGTTTTGAAAGCGCATCTAAACCAATACAGAGTAGTATAGTTAGCACAGATGGCCGGCACCAGCAAGACTATCCTAGGCCTGTGTCTCGTGCTCTGCTGCCTGACACTACAGCGATCAGCCGGCTCAGCAGTTGTTGACTATCCCGGAAATGCCGAAGGTGAGCCGATTTTTCTGTTACTATAGTTTGAAGTTTTCATCATGTTTGTTGAAAGCTTCCACCAACAGCCACCGAACAAGCAGGCCACTAAAATGAGATTCTCACAGATACAACTCAGCCAAGATCGGCGCACACAAAGTTGCAAGAATTTCTCGCCCATTAGAGCTAATAAATGTTGTAGCAACTTCTCGCATTCTATCTTGATCAATTTAGGTTGGATTCGAAAGTCATTTGTGTTGCCTCGAAAAAGAAATGGAATAATATTTTTGGACTAGCTCGTATTTTGAACTTAGAAAATGTTGTATCAACATAAAATGAATTATGCAACAAGTGTTAAGATAATTTTGCTTTTAAACCCATTTTCAACGCTGCAGATGGCGGTCTCGAGTATTCGGAGGACGAGCATCGACTGCCTGTTGACCTGCGCGAGGAGGAGCTGCTGCACTCCCTCGCCAAGAGAGGTTATTTTACCTAAATTTGTGCGATGACAAAAAGGGGAATAAATTTAGTTTTTAGGATAAATTTAACTATAGTAAATAGCTAAACTCAAGGATCAGCAGCTTTAGCATGGAGCATGCCTAACCTACAAGGGAGAACAAATACAGGCCAATGCATATATAGAAATAGCACAAAAAAACCGCTTGTCAAATATTTGCAACAAGGCAGCGTGTTTGAAGGATGCGGTACGAACAATCACAGACCAAACTGCATAGAATGAAAGCGCCGCAGCCACCAATGCAAATGTTTGGCCTAGCTCAAGTAGGCTACCATACGTAGCTGAAGCGGGAAATCTACGTTTCACTTTGATTCAGCAACTGTAAAACGCAGACAGCTATTGCGCAAAATTTCAGTGTCCGTGGAGCGACTAAGATGGCTGCTCGAACACGTTAGACCGACTGGCAGCAAGAGGCAGACCAAGCTGCCGCCTATTTCCACCCTGAGATTCGGCCGCGGCTAAGCTTAACTAATCTAACAATAATAATACTAATATTAATGACTCGCTTTCACCTAACCTGAAACTCTACAATAATTGAAATAAATTTTAACAACGAACTCATTGGCGGAGCGGCACAATTATTTCAGTAAAGCAGATTTCACTTGCTTTACTAAGCAGCAGTGCTCAACATTTGCTTCCCTACATTTCTTTATTACTGAATGACGGACTGACTGACTGACTGACTGACTGACTGACTGACTGACTGACTGACTGACTGACTGACTGACTGACTGACTGACTGACTGACAGGTGAGTGAGTGAGTGAGTGTGAGTGAGTGAGTGTGAGTGTGAGTGTGAGTGTGAGTGAGTGTGTGTGAGTGTGAGTGTGAGTGAGTGAGTGACTGACTGACTGACTGAAAGTATTTAGTACCTGTATGCTGAAGAAATGACCAACAAATAAGCTAAGAAATAGGCAGTCAAGCGTGCGCTGTTAGCATTGGAGGCCAAAGGCACAAATAAATGCTGTTTACTTGCACTGCAAAAATTTTATACATATACATAATACAATAAAAAACCCAACCCCGAAAAGCACTGTAGTCCCACTGTGAATTAGGCATTTGCGATGCGCTTACAGCAATCGCACTGACACGCACAAGCAGAAATTCGGCATCAAGGTCCAAAGTCCAGATGATCTTCAACATTAAAATGTGAACCGCCGATGGCGCCAATCTCGCCGCCGTCGCCGTCGCCGTTCAGTTGGTCCGGATCGTCGCATCGTTCAGCGGCTTCGTAGTGCCGCTCCTGCGGCTCCAGATCCTCGCCGTACTGCAGGGCCATGTCCACCTGGGCGAGAGCGAGAGTTGGATGACTGACTTCAGCGAGAGGCCCGCATCAGACACTTCCAAAGTTCATTTTTAGATTGGGAAAACACAATTAAAACGCAGGCTTAATCTTGATCCCTGAAAGCTTGAAATTAATCCACCAAAGCTTAATCTTTATCCATCAAAGCTTAATCTTCATCTACCAAAGCTTAATCTTTATCCATCTAAGCTTTAATCTTTATCCATCAAAGCTTAATCTTCATCCATCAAAGCTTAATCTTCATCCATCAAAGCTTAATCTTTATCCATCAAAGCTTAATCTTCATCCACCAAAGCTTAATCTTTATCCATCAAAGCTTAATCTTCATCCATCAAAGCTTAATCTTTATCCATCAAAGCTTTAATCTTTATCCATCAAAGCTTAATATTCATCCACCAAAAGCTTCACCTTCATCTACCAAAGCTTCACCTTCATCCACCAAAGCTTCACCTTCATCCATCAAAGGTAAATCTTCATCCATCAAAGCCCTAGTCCCTTCCCCAGAATCAAACCTGTAGCAGCGCGTCAGACACGCACTGATCGTCGCTAATATCGAATGGCACAAAGCGCACCAGACTGTAGCTGTCAATCAAATCAATGACGGCCGCATTGAGTCCGGCATAGCGGGTTGACATTGGGCCGGCCTGTTCAGACAAAAGCTGGCCGAGATCCGGCTCCAGATAGTCGGCTAAACGACGCTTCTGCGCCCGGCTAAGCAGGTCCAGCTTAGTGAGCAGATTAACGTGCGCCAGTTCCAGATTAACCATAGCCGACAAAGCGGCGAATAGGCCGGATACGAGTTTGCACGGATCGACTAGAAACTGCGAGTCGAGTACGAATATTGAGCAGAGTCGGAATTCTCGTGACTGCAAATAATCAACAATTTGCCGCATCACTGGCAGGTGGCAATAAAGCTCGATTTGGCCGGGACAATCAAATAGCAGGTAGTCGTCCTCGGCTACGGCGTCCAATGCGTTGTCTAACCAGTCCAGATTGTGCGCTAAGTAGTCCATGCAGAATACTAGGCCGCCGTTGGGGCCGAAAGCCAATTCGGCGTCTTCCATGGCGTCCCGGACCTGAATGAAATAAAGATAGACTTCAGTATAGTTCATCAAGTTTATATAAAATGATCCTTAGTTTGTGGAGTCTGCGCTTTGTGTAGTTTAGGGATCGTGGAGTCTCGGCCTGGTGGAGTTTCGGGTTGGTGGAGTTTCGGGTTGGTGGAGTTTCGGGTTGGTGGAGTCTCGGGCTGGTGGAGTTTCAGGTTGGTGGAGTTTCGGGTTGGTGGAGTTTCGGGCTGGTGGAGTTTCGGGTTGGTGGAGTCTCGGGTTGGTGGAGTCTCGGGCTGGTGGAGTTTAGGGTGGGTGGAGTTTCGGGTTGGTGGAGTCTCGGGCTGGTGGAGTTTAGGGTTGGTGGAGTCTCGGGCTGGTGGAGTTTCGGGTTGGTGGAGTCTCGGGCTGGTGGAGTTTCGGGTTGGTGGAGTCTCGGGTTGGTGGAGTTTCGGGTTGGTGGAGTTTCGGGTTGGTGGAGTTTCGGGTTGGTGGAGTTTCGGGTTGGTGGAGTTTCGGGTGGGTGAAGTTTCGGGCTGGTGGAGATTAGGGATCGCGCAGTTTAGGGATCGCGCAGTTTAGGGATCGCGCAGTTAAGGGATTGTGCAGTTTAGGGATTGTGGCATGCTATGGTGCATCCTGGGCCCGAGCTCAGACCTGAATCAGATCGCGAATATCTGCAACAGGCTGATAGTCGAATTGTTCAGCCGCCGGATCCAAATTAGCTACGAATATTCGCCTGCGGCAGGCTTCGGCGTGGCGCTGCAAGTTGGCGCAATAGGTGCTCTTGCCGCTGCCAGCGGGCCCGATCACCAGCTGGGCGTAGCGGGGCTGCGGTTCCAATGGTTTTAAATAGATTTTTAAAAAAATAGCCAATTCGATTCAAACTTATTAACCGACCAATTTTTAAGGCTTACGGCACTTATTTGATAACCAACGGAAAAAATTTTACGCTCATGGAACCTTTTTCGAAACAAGGAAGTTAAATTTACGAGTAACAAACCAAACTGACTTAAAACTGATGGAACCCTAGAGAGTACTAAATGTACCTAACGGAACTGACTTTAAGACGATGGAACTTTTCTTTTGAAACGAGGGAACCAATTTTTTAAAACAAAAGAACTAATTGTAAGTTGAATGAACTTTTTTTTGATTAAACGAAAGATTGGGGGCAACCAGTTCTAAAGAAATGAACCTTATTTTTCAAGCCTAGTTGTAGCCTAGTGGCTAGGGCGAGAAGTTGTAGCCTAATGGCTAGGGCGAGAAGTTGTAGCCTAGTGGCTAGGGCGAGGAGTTGTAGCCTAGTGGCTAGGGCGAGAAGTTGTAGCCTAATGGCTAGGGCGAGAAGTTGTAGCCTAGTGGCTAGGGCGAGGAGTTGTAGCCTAGTGGCTAGGGCGAGAAGTTGTAGCTTAGTGGCTAGGGCGAGAAGTTGTAGCCTAGTGGCTAGGGCGAGAAGTTGTAGCCTAGTGGCTAGGGCGAGAAGTTGTAGCTAGTGGCTAGGGCGAGAAGTTGTAGCCTAGTGGCTAGGGCGAGAAGTTGTAGCCTAGTGGCTAGGGCGAGAAGTTGTAGCCTAGTGGCTAGGGCGAGAAGTTGTAGCTTAGTGGCTAGGGCGAGAAGTTGTAGCCTAGTGGCTAGGGCGAGAAGTTGTAGCCTAGTGGCTAGGGCGAGAAGTTGTAGCCTAGTGGCTAGGGCGAGAAGTTGTAGCTTAGTGGCTAGGGCGAGAAGTTGTAGCCTAGTGGCTAGGGCGAGAAGTTGTAGCCTAGTGGCTAGGGCGAGAAGTTGTAGCCTAGTGGCTAGGGCGAGGAGTTGTAGCCTAGTGGCTAGGGCGAGAAGTTGTAGCCTAGTGGCTAGGGCGAGGAGTTGTAGCCTAGTGGCTAGGGCGCCTGCCTAATGACCGGAAGGTCGTGGGTTCGAGTCCCGGCGCTTGGAGACAATTTGTGCCATTGAGCAAGGCATTTAATCCCGCATTGCTTCAGTCCACCCAGCTGAGATCGGGTACCAGTTTGAGCAGGGTAAATTTAGAGTGGGTGTTGCGGCCCCTCCAGCCAGTCAGGCTGAAAGCTGTACACAGCCCTCGGATGCGCCGCGCAACTAGCTGCGGCTGTGCCGTGGGCTCTACATCTGATGGAAAGGTCGGGTGTCTAAATTTTTTTTTTATTATTTTTTTAAGCCTAGAAATAACGAATTTTTCACCTAAATCAAATGAAAAAAAACAAAAACGGAAGCGGATGATTTATTCCAGAGCACAAACACAAACTAGCCTCAGTCTGGCTAGTCTCCTCCTTGGCCGATTTTATTTATCAATGATTGATTTCTCTCGCACAAGATATTGAACACCATCAGCGCCAGTTTCCATAGCGACCAGTCAAACAAACAACAACAGTCCGTGACAGGTTTCACTCGGGCACAGCGTAGGAGCCGTCGTTAACCTTGTCAATAATGTCGTGCGGGTTGGAGCCGTCAACTGTGCAGCCAACTGACTGCGCGGTGCCCAGAATCTCCTTGACAGTGCCGGCCAGAGTCTTGGCCATGGAGCGAGGCCGCATGGTTTTGGCGATTTCGACGACCTCGTCGAAGGTGATGTTGCCGGTGTGCTTGACGTGTTTGACTTTTTTACGATCGCGCGGCGGCTCATTCAGAGCCCGGATGACCAGGGCGGAAGCCGTCGGCACAACGCTGGCAACAGCCTGGCGATTCTGGATAGTCAGCTTCACCGTCACCTTCAAGCCCTTCCACTCCTTAGTGGCCTTGGCGATGTCTTCGCCGACTTTCTTTGGCGACAGGCCGAGCGGGCCAATCTTTGGCGCCAGGGAGGCGGTGGCGCCGACCTCGCCACCGACAGCGCGCAGGTAGACAATGCTAATAGCGGTGGGATCAATCTTCGGCGGCATGGCTAACTGCTTTTGTTACTGCTGCTGATGCTGCTGAAATTGCGCGTTTGGACTACTAGCATTGAGTAGTAAGATTGGCGCTATAGACTATCGGATTATCTGGAGTGGCAATGACCCATTGGATTACCTGGAGTGACAATGACCCATTGGATTATCTGGAGTGGCAATGACCGATTGGATTATCTGGAGTGGCAATGACCAATTGGATTACCTGGAGTGGCAATGACCCATTGGATTATCTAGAGTGGAAATGACCCTCTGGATTATCTAGAGTGGCAATGACCCATTGGATTATCTGGAGTGGCAATGACCCATTGGATTATCTGGAGTGATAATGACCCATTGGATTATCTGGAGTCACTATGACCCATTGGATTATCTGGAGTCACTATGACCCATTGGATTATCTGGAGTCACTATGACCCATTGGATTATCTGGAGTCACTATGACCCATTGGATTATCTGGAGTGACAATGACCCACTGGATTATCTGGAGTGACAATGACCCATTGGATTATCTGGAGTGACAATGACCCACTGGATTATCTGGAGTGGCAATGACCCACTGGATTATCTGGAGTGACAATGACCCACTGGATTATCTGGAGTGACAATGACCCACTGGATTATCTGGAGTGACAATGACCCACTGGATTATCTGGAGTGACAATGACCCACTGGATTATCTGGAGTGACAATGACCCACTGGATTATCTGGAGCTATTAGATTATCGACGGCCTCAGTGACCCACTGGATTATCTAACTGACCCATTTGATAAGAAAATCCTCACGTAATCTCAATAAATAAATAAATAAATGCTAGATATCTTAATAACATTAATTTTTACAAACAAACCTACTTGTATTTGAAACAAAATATCTATATTCTACAGTGATTAACAAGTACAGCAAGTTAGTCCA
Source organism: Macrostomum cliftonense (assembly GCA_950096795.1). Lineage (NCBI taxonomy): Eukaryota > Metazoa > Platyhelminthes > Macrostomidae > Macrostomum > Macrostomum cliftonense. Next base: position 53,300 of record CATNEM010000270.1, on the reverse strand, counting down.
TCAGTACACAGAACTATTAGACAATTAAAAGACAACAGACAGAAAGATCGCTATCAAACAAACAAAGCATCAAGACGACTGCTGTTTAGCCGCCTCGGCCAGGCCCATTCGTTCGGCTTTGTAGGCGGCAATCTGTCGCCGGCGCATCAGTTTAACAAAGAACACGAACCCGATGCCCATGGAGACGCAGACTACCGCCGTGCCGACAAAGCTTTTGCCCAGCTGGTCTAGCTGGCGAAATCGTTTTAGCATGGCTTAACTGTTGCTGATTTAGTTGCTGGGCGCTCTTTTTGGTTAAGCAGGCTGTAATGTATAGAATAGATAATTTTTAGTTGTTTATGTAAATACAATATAAAATTCTTTTTATCTGAACTATCCATTGCTGATCTATCTATCAATCCTGAACTGTTTTGGCTAAATCTATTGTCCTTTTGTTTGTGTTTCAGACATTTGACTTAAAACAGGAGGGTCCTCATGAGTTCGAGCTCTCATTCCTCAGTCGAGATCGGGTACCAGAGTGAGAGTGAGCTGGGTAAACGTTGGACGGGTGTTGTAGTTCATAAGGACTGGGCAGTCTAAATTCTGTACTAATATATTTATTATTAAAATAATATGCTGATTCGATAATTGCTACCCTTAAACAAATAGGAATTCGTCTTAAAGTATCTTGAGTGTTTTTACCTAGTCACTTAAAAAATGGCATTAAAAAGAGAAACAACAAAATATTGTTCTATTATTATATATTTTAAAAAGTACTGCAACTGCATAGCGGCGACTTATCGTATTACGACAATTACCGACTGCAAAAATTGATGATGTAATACTATAGAACTTTAAAAAAAAGAAAATAATATGGAAAGAAAAAACTGCAATGAAATATAACTAGGAACTGGAAAAATTTAAACTGTTTTTTGATAAATTCGATACACCAATGATGACTAATCATATGTAGGCAAAAAATAATCGTATAACACAGTCTTAATAAATAATAGTCAATGAAAGTATTTGAAGAAGTATAAACTAAAGTATCAAAACTGGTTTTTAAAAAAGCACTTCTAACAATGTCAGAAGAAAGGAATTTCCGACACCATGTTTTAGTAAAAAATGTTTTAGTAAAAGTTTTAATAAAACGACGAGACTCAGTGTTACATGATTTGCACATAATTATATCTAACTTTGCCATCGATACAATTCGATTCGAATTATAAAATAATACAAAATTCGGTTGATTCTTAACAAGTTTTACGGTCTAGAGCCGTTGATAGAATGAAAACTAATATGAGAGTTTATAGATAATCTCAACTCGGAAATCTTGCGATATTCCCATGTAAGGTTATGAAAGGCTCAAGCTCAAGACCACGAATCGTCTTCTAGATCCAGGACTCGAACCCACGACCTTCCGGTCATAAGGCAGATGATGCCTAGCCTACCCTTGATGCATCGCGTCACAAGATATCAATACTGTTAGACGAAGTGTCAGAAAAGTCAACAAAACAACAGTCAGCCGGAACCTAAACCCTTTGTCCTTTATAAACAAAAGCATTCTTAGGCGTCTCCCAAACGCGCACTTTGTGCAGGCAACCATCCGGCAGGTGCGGCTGAAGGCAATCCCAGGCGTACACGGCCAGCATTTCAGTTGTGCTCACGTGACCGTGATCGGCGAAAAAAGCTATATCCTTGTCTAAACAGCGATGATCAACCTGGCTGAGCAGTTGCTCATCAATAATTCGATTCAGATCGGCAATATTCATCACCATACCAGTGGCCGGATCCACAGGACCGCGAACGCTGACCTCAACAGTGTAGTTGTGGCCGTGTCCATTCGGCCAGTTGCATTTGCCAAATAAGCTGGCATTCTCCTCGGCTGACAAGTGAACTGAGTGGAGCCGGTGTGCGGCCGAGAAGGATGCCACGCGGGTCACCGTGACTACTGGCCTGCCAGCCTGCAATTGGTTTTTATAAAATAGTCGCCTCTGAGCTGGTTTTTTGTGCCAATATGAATTCGTTGACGTCATGGACCAATAATCAAAATAATTCCATTGTGTATGCTATAGGAAAATTAAAAAGAACTTAATAATTCCCTTATGATTTATAACATGGAAGGCAAAACAAAAGGAAAGTATGATTTTCTCAGTTTTGTGCAATATAGTTTTTTTTATTCCTAAAACTACTTTTTTCACAAATAAGTCAAAACTTGTTTGAGGTCTAGGTGAAGAAAGGCCTTTTGGGAAAACATAGGTTATCATTTTGTTTTATTGACTTGTTTTAATTTGGTAAAATATACATTTAAAATGTCAATATTTTGATACTTTAAATTTTAACCTTCTAATTTTTTGTATTACATAGTATCTATAAAATAAATTAAATTTTTACTGAAATTATCTAGACATTGCTAAAAATAAATATAAAATATTTTTATTGCTTCATTTTGCTTAAAAATACTATTATAGCATAGAGCTTTTTGCCTTTAGTATCAATATTTAGTATCTATTTAATAGCCTTTATAAAAAACCAAGGTTAGTAGCAACAATAAACAAGAATAAATCTTTACAGAAACAGCTATTGCATGAAAATGCATACCAATATTTCTAAACCTCAACTAAATGTTTTGCAGTATATTGAAAATTTTAATCCCTTTAAATGCTAAATAACATATATGTACAATACCCAGCTGAGCCATTTCTATATTATATAGAAAAATATTATTAAGTAAATTATAATACTTTTTCATGCTTTTCTAAAAAAGTATCAATGTCTAATGTATTAAAACCAATAATTTTTTGAAAAATTAACAAATATAAAAGAACTTTTATGTTCCTTGACCAAGTTCCAAAATTGAGGCCATTTTGGAATATTGCCATTAATCTCTATATAATATAATAAAAAATTTATGCACTTTTCTTTTTAAAAATTTTACTTAAGTTCCCTGCTGTAACTTACTAATAACTATAATGCATTTTCTATTGGAATTTAGATCTTTGTCTACTAGCATCCAAAAGCCTAGAAGGAAGATAATTTAGTCATAGCTAAAGGCATATAATTTGCCTAAAGCATTTAAATTATTATTAGGGTGTCCAGTGAGCCAATTTTTAGCATATGGGCAAAGTGAAAATTGGGTAAAAAACTGGTTTTCTTTGAGTGGTTATAACTGTCTATATAAGTAAGATACACTAATGAGCTTATACTTGTTAGAAAGTAAACAAGTAGATCTTTTAAATTAAATATACATTGTACATTAATCCTAAAGATAATTAAAATTTATTTTAAAAAAATTATTCAATTTAAACTTCAAAGTTTTAGAAGCTTTGAATTTTTTATCTCTAAAATTTGTTATTGACTAAGGATTTAGTAGCATCCAAAGAATTCAATAGATAGTTTGATAAGTAATCATTATATAAGGTTATCTATTTTTATAATTTTATAAGCCTTGTTAACTCACTTGAATTACAAAACTTATTGGCATAGGTTCATTTCCATTTGGTAAGTTATTTTGAGTAGATTTTTGAAATCATGGGAATGATTGTAGTATTGTGACACAAATATAAACTTTGTAAATTGACTGTGGCTGTGCATGGCATAAGTTAATGTCTATGGGCAAAACTCATCAACTCTACAACTACCTTGCCTAATCATGTGGCAATCAACTACTAGCTGGCATTTGGCATTTGTTGACCCAAATGACTACAATATGAATTTGATAGAGGGGACTTAGGCATATGCCAAGAAAAAGTTCTAGCAGATGCATGGTTCATCACCAAAGCTCTTTGACATATCTGCAGGAGTTCTTGTGGCACCACAAATTTCCTTGGCCTCACTTTGGGCAGTTCCTCTAGTGTATCTATAAGTAGTACCCATTATAAATAAAGAATAGCTAGAGACAATTCACAAGCATTATCTTTGAGCTACAAACTCAGCACACAGTTTTTTTGTTCCAAGTTTTGTTTGTTCAACTTGTTTTTGTTGCTAAGTTCAAAAATCCACCTAAATAGAAATGAACATATGCCAACATATTAATATATTACTATGATCTACAAGTTTTGAAAGGCTTTGTGACATTGTCTACAAAGAGCCTTCAACTTAAGATTTTAAAAGTTCCTAATTGAAATAAATGATATGTCAAAGAAAGATTTTATAATTGTCCCAAAAATAATTTGCCAAAACAAATATATCCTTAATAGCTAATACTGTTCCTTTAGATTTGCTTTTGCAAGTCATTTGCTTAAAATTGTAGAAATCAACTATAACCAATAATAACAGATTGTTAATACATAACTTGGACAAGTTGATCACATAAAGTGTTTATCTCTTACATGCAGTACCTGCTAGTGATTACAAATTAGGCCTGGCTTTTTGGTTAAAGAATAATTTTGAATCATTGCTTATTGGGCCCAATTATTGGATTCAGATAGGAAGCAAGATCTGCTGATACTGATACTTAAGTATGCTAAAGTACAGTCTATAGGGCATATAATATACTTTTCTAATAATATTATTTATATAGGCAGCTAGGGCAACAACAGAATGAGTAAACAAGTAGGCCTAGTAATGCTGATTGCCAAAGAAAAAATATTATGAATATAAATTTATAAACCTAAAGTAAAATTACATTTAGTAAGCAAATCGTTAAAAAAATTCTAAGTAATGACACACAGACAAATAATGCTACTAAGTTACTTGTGCACCTGTAAATAAGGCACTGGAATAACTTAAAAACGCAATTTTAATAGATTTTTATATTATCATTAGGCTGTTGTAATTTAAAATTTGTATTCGGCATAACAAAACAGTGACAATAGCATAGTAGCTTTTTGTGGAAGCAGCATACCTAGAAGTATTAAAATAAAATTACATAATATGATTATTTTCTTATTTAATAAAGAAAGGATTTTCATAATACTTTTATTAAAACTGGCTAACCCTTGATTGGTGTAAAATTTGAAACGAAAACTCGTGAGACGAATGTACACTAATTAATATCATAATTAGCTACTTTATAGCTACAAAATGACACGATATAAAATGAACAGCTGTCGCCGATACAAACTAGAAGGTTTTTAACAATACGATATTATTACATTTATGGACCTACCTATTTAAATTTAAACTCGATAAAAGACAAAGTACTAGATAATTCTCCAAAATCCTCCTCCTAAAATACTTTCTTAGTCTGACGCTTTTGTTGACGCTTCCGACGCAAGTGTTTTAAAAATTAGTTGGGCTCACAGTGAAATGCAAGTAATTTAAGTGACGAAAAAACCTGCGCAGTTTAACGAATTAGAGCCAAGGACAACTTTAGAGTAACTCCAAGTGGTCTTTGATTAGAGCCAAGTTATAGCTAGGTAAACTTACCATTTTCACAACTGACTGATTTTTCATGCGTAGAGTAAGCATGCAATTAAATTTTAAGGAATGATTGAAGTTTTTGGAATCAGTAAAGTAATTGAATTACGAGTATTAAGCCCAGAGTAAAAAAATTTACGTTACTCGAGCCTATGATTTATAGAATTATTACTCGTAATTTACATTTGGTTTTTTGCCTACATCTTTTGCAGGAATCATTTAAAAACATTAAAAATACCAAATTAAAATAACGCTGAAATTTTTATAACTTGTAGACGTCAGGGCAAAATTCTTGATTTATGCGCCAAGATCGCCATGTTTGTCAAAAAAATATAATAAAGTTTCTATTAATGGTCTTCTTCATATTCACGTACATATTTTTTAGCCTTACAATGAATATCTAGTTGGACAGAATAAAAAAGATCATTTATCCACAGTTTTTAAGATCACATTAATCCTAATCAGTAGGACAGTTATAGGCATCAACTACACTAAGTATTTATTAGGAGGAAGCTATAATCAAAATATTTCTGGTGATTTTCAGAAAAAAATAGCTACATTTATTTAAATTTTAAGTTATGCCGTGGTCACTGGCATTCCAATATCGTCTTTCAATGGAACAAAAAGTTTAGCTTCTGTTATTCATTGAACTCCATTCACCGCCAAAATGAAGTGCGCGACAAGTGCTAGTCTGGGTCACTTTGCACTATTATTACTCGTAAAATCGGTTTCCTCCGCAGTTTTGTCGAGCCCTAGCAGACAATCGGCAGCTTCGTCGGGCAGAGCGAACCAGCGCAGCCGAGCCTCCATCTGCTGGCTGAGTCCGCTGTTGTGCAGGGCGCTGCCGTCAGCCGCAGCTCCGCCGTCTCGCAAACGCTGTGATGTTAAAAACAAAGTTACGGCTCAATAGTCGAGTTATCAATCAATCTATCTATCTATCTATCTATCTATCTATCTATCTATCTATCTATCTATCTATCTATCTATCTATCTATCTATCTATCTATCTATCTATCTATCTATCTATCTATCTATCTATCTATCTATCTATCTATCTATCTATCTATCTATTTATCTATCTATCTATCTATCTATCTATCTATCTATCTATCTATCTATCTATCTATCTATCTATCTATCTATCTATCTATCTATCTATCTATCTATCTATCTATCTATCTATCTATCTATCTATCTATCTATCTATCTATCTATCTATCTATCTATCTATCTATCTATCTATCTATCTATCTATCTATCTATCTATCTATCTATCTATCTATCTATCTATCTATCTATCTATCTATCTATCTATCTCTCTATCTATCTATCTAACTATCTATCTATCTATTTATCTATCTATCTATCTATCTATCCATCTATTATATTTATATATCTGTACAGAAGCAGATTTATAATTTAAATACCAATAGTTATATTCAATGTTCATGCAAATAAGTAAAATTAAACTGATTCAAGCGCATTTTCTGTTCTTTGAGATAGCTTTAAGTTAGAGAAGTGTGTATTTTCCGAGATTCTCGGCACAGAACGCCATAAAGTCACTCACCTTCTTCAGTCGGCTTTTCGCAGATTGAAGAATCTTGGCCGCAGATTCCGCAACACCCTGCGTGGAAATTTTAGCTTCGATGTTTGATTTCAATAACCCATTTTCAGACTTATAAAATTTTTAAAACTACCATTACCTGCAAGCTGATTGGTCCTTGATGCGAGTCGCCGCTCAATTTGCTAACCGGACGCTCCAAACGGAAGTCTTTCAGACTGGCAATCTGACTGGAATATCCGGTGTGCGGCCAGGCCCAGTTTGTGCATTAAAGGTGTACTGAAAAATGTCAATACGCCGTTTGTAGTGTACATAATACAGTTATCAAACCTTTATTAAACTTTGGCCGCTGATTCCCTAACAACTCAAATTGTACCAGCCAGCTAATTAAACAAAGTACCTCGGGCAGTAGCTTCCAGCCGTGCCGGCTGACCATGTTGATAGCGTGGAACAGAAAAGCGACCGCCTCGTCCGTGTAAAAGTACGGCAAGTTGATCCTAACAAAGCCAGGCCTGCAGGAGAAACAAAAAATAGACAGATAAAGCAAATGAAAAGCAGCAAACAAAGACATTATTCGATTGTTTCAACCTAACTTACTTGAATATTTCTAGATCTTCAAAAGTTGATTCACTGAAATTATGAAATAAAAATTGAATGTTAGTTAATTCAAGCCAAACCGACCAATAGAGGCCAAATCATTATCTACCCGTCTTTCTCTCTTGACAACTCCTTCATCTTGGGATAGTTGTTAATGCAGTACTTTAGTCTGTAAGTGTTTCGAAAAAAAACTGAGAATCACTAGCAAATCTTTTAGTTATAATAGAAAGCGTGAAAGCAAGACAAATCGATTTTTGTTTACCTATTGCTTCCATCTGTCAGGAAGGGGTACCGCCTCAGAGTTCGGTTGTCAAATTCTAATAGATCCTGAAAATTTCCGAATATATTTACTACGCATGAGAGCCATAAATATTCAATGGATTGTACTGAAAATAGCAAGCAGTGCTCAGCGCTCAAAAAACATCTATTGGATGTTTAACTTGTCAAACTAACCAAAAAATTGTGTGTGAATCTTGAATTTTCAAAACTTGTCCAAAAACATCAACTTTCTCACCGCCTGCGTACGGCCCAGCGCAGGCGCAGCCCGCCCGACTCTGCACTCCGTAGAGATCGTTGAGCAGAATGGACACAAAGTTGTGATGAAGAAACAGGCCGGTCTCCCGGTTCACCACCAAGAAGGAGAAGATCGGCAGGCGCGCCTGCAGCCGGTTGCCTAGCAACAGCACCGACTCCATGCCGGGCAGGATCTGCCAGGCCCAGCGAAGCAGCTCAGCTTCCCGGCTCTCGATGACCTTGTCGCCGATGGAGCGCTTGATGCGGAAGACCAGGCCGCAGCGGATGCAGTCGACAATAGCGGGCGTGCCGCCTTCCTCGCGAGTCTCGATGTCAACTTCGTACTGATGGGCGTCGCGGGTGACGAACTCAACCGTGCCGCCGCCTGGCCTGTGGGGCACCCGATTGTCGAACAGGCGTCGCTTAGCAACCAGAATGCCCGGCGTGCCCGGTCCGCCAACAAATTTGTGCGGCGACAGAAGCAGCGCGTCGAAAGCGGCCGATGCAACTCCGCCCGGGTTCATGTCCACCGTCACGTAGGGCCCGGCGCAGGCGTAGTCCCACACGGCGATGGCTCCGTACGCGTGCAGCAGCTCGGTGACTGCGGACGTGTTCGTCAGCGTGCCCGTCACGTTACTGGCTGCCGAGAAGGCGCCAATCACGAACTGCTGCCTCTGCTTCTCCTTCGACTGAAGCTCCTTGAGAGTCGTCTCTAACGACGCCATGTCGACGCCGCCAGCCGAATCCAGCGGTACTCTGGTGCAAATATCGGCCAGCTCGCGCCAGGGCAGCAAGTTCGAGTGGTGCTCGAATGGTCCGTGCACCACCGCGATTGTCTGGCCGCGCCGGCGGCGCTCCTGAAGCTCCAGAACGCCAGTCAGAGTCTGCACCGCTCCGGTGGCGCCGCTGCCAGTGAAGATTAGCGCGTCTTCCGGCCCGGCGTTGACGCACTTTTTAATGAGCCGCCTCGCTTCCTCTCTGTAGGCGTTGCTTTGAAGAGCGACTAGGGAGCCGCTGCTGTGCGTGTTGCCGTACAGAGGCAGCACTGAGCGCTGGATGAAGTCTTCGATGCAGCGCAGACTCCTGAACCAGGCGCATTGGTTTCAATAATAAAGTTAATTTCGCTACTGACAATCAAAGCAGCTATAGGTTAAAATAATGAGTTGCCTCACCGGCCAGAAGCCACGAAATCAAAGTAGAGAACTGAAACATAACAGGTTGATTTTTAGAGTTTCACAATGAGTAGCAAGGCTGGTATGGAATGGAAGACAAATATTTTTAAAGCATCATGTTTACCGACTGTCTTATCTACACTCTGGGTTAAAGATTGTCTAATCGGTGTCTCAACACCCTCAAGACAGTCTGGTCAGTTACTCAAAACACTCAAGACAGTCTGGTCAGTTACTCAACACCTTCAAGACAGTCTGGTCAGTTACTCAAAACACTCAAGACAGTCTGGTCAGTTACTCAAAACCCTCAAGACAGTCTGGTCAGTTACTCAAAACACTCAAGACAGTCTGGTCAGTTACTCAACACCTTCAAGACAGTCTGGTCAGTTACTCAAAACACTCAAGACAGTCTGGTCAGTTACTCAACACCTTCAAGACAGTCTGGTCAGTTACTCAACACCCTCAAGACAGTCTGGTCAGTTACTCAACACCCTCAAGACAGTCTGGTCAGTTACTCAACACCCTCAAGACATTCTGGTCAGTTACTCAACACCCTCAAGACAGTCTGGTCAGTTGCTCAAAACCCTCAAGACAGTCTGGTCAGTTGCTCAAAACCCTCAAGACAGTCTGGTCAGTTTCTCAACACCTTCAAGACAGTCTGGTCAGTTACTCAACACCTTCAAGACAGTCTGGTCAGTTACTCAACAACCTCAAGACAGTCTGGTCAGTGACTCAACACCCTCAAAACAGTCTGGTCAGTTTCAACTCACGCCTGCGCAGCCCAAACGGGCCAACAAACTTCGTCTCGCCCCCGATGACGTTCTCCAACAAAAAGTCGAATTTTCGTCGGGCACTTTTGTCTGCGCGCAGCCATTCCTCGTTAATGCTCTGCCAATTCAACAATAAGGAAATTGGTAAATATTGTCAAGTTATATTTTATAAAGATGTTAAGCCAAGTTGCCGCTTACATCAAGCAAGTCCAGGTACTGCTGAATAGCCGCCGGAGCCACTGTTAGGCCCGACTTGCCGCTCGGCTCTGCTAGAAACGAGGCGTCATTTATGGGCGGCAACTGCAGCTGCTGCTTCTGGTGCGGCTGACTCCCGAGAGCGACTCGCTTCGACTGAGGCAGCGCCAGAATTGGCAGCTTCGAATTTGAACTTCTCGACGAAGCCGAAGCTTGTGAAGCAACAGCTTTCCGCTGCTCGCTTCCGTTTGAGGCCACATCCGGCTGCTGCAGTTTCGGAACTATCTTCTGCATGCCGCGATTTATCCTTCAAAGTTAGATTCCTGTTCTACCAAACTGGTTGGCTTTAGTTCGCCGAATAAGCAGCCAATTAATACTGCTGCAGTGGCGGTCGCTATGACAACCGATATCACTGAGTCATGGGGCTTAGCTAAGTCAGGCGGGTAGGGATATCATTGCTTTATTGCTACGGGCCCTCACTGATCAGTGGAGAATCAGCCCAGCTTACGTAAAATATTTTAGTTTGACGCAGATACGCATCGTGTATCTCCCACCTCCCCCCCAACCGCCGCCAACCCTCGCGGACGGACGCCCCAAACATTGCTCTGTTAGAAGTATTCTAAAATAGTAAACTTTTCGTTATTTATTATTCATTTTTTTGCGCAAGTCGGTCTGTCTAATGTTGCCCTTTATCTGTCCCCGCGCGGCCTTTGCTCAAGCAATGGGTCTCTACCTTGAAGCCAAGGGTTCATTAATAATTAAATGGGTGGGATAAGCGGAGGCAGATAGATATTGATTTGTTATTAAACTAACCCGCTGAGACCGTAAATCAGCGAAAACAATTATAAAGCATAATAACAACGCACAACAATACTGCTTGATAGCAGTATAATTATTTAAAGTTAAATATTTATTAGTGAAATTTTTCTTCGTTTTCTACGCTAACTTCTTTCTTTTATAATAATTAATCAACAATCTGGATGTCTTACAGTCAAATGTTCAATTTTGCTTGTCAAAAATTCAAATAATCTTTCATTTAGGGAATATACGCTCGTAGATACATTTTGGTAGATCTTCAATAACGTTTTGGAATTAAAAATTTAGTAAAAACTACACGTTTGTCTAAGGAGCAGATTTATTATTTTTGCATATCTTTAATAATACTTAATCAAACAGAAGCAGCGCTCTGGGTTAAGAAGCAGATAAAATTCACTTCTTTTTTCTCTTGTCTTCTGCCTTTATAGCGAGCCTGTCTTTGGAATTGCTTGAATCGCCTTACCTAGCATTATAGGGTTCATCGAAAACATTCGAGAAAAATCCATTTCTCTCAGTATAGTTTATTTAGCTGTGCATCTATCTGTCTATCTTTTATCTATCTACCTCTCCTCCCCCCCCCAGCATGAGGCCTTAGCGACCAGGTGCGTAGCTGCAGTGTGTTTAATGAGCACAGAATCAAAATGGCACTTTAGTGAGCAGCGAAGCTTTACTTAATATATGCAATGCGATGCTTTTTAGTTGACAAACTTAACAGACCAAATCTAAAATGAGCTCCATTATAGGTGAAGAGATCAGAATAAGCTGCCACCATCTTCTCCTTTCTGCTTTCTGCAGCATTTTTCTCTCTCTGACCCTTCGAATTGCTTTGCACATTGCGCAGGCTTTAGCCATTCCGTTAGCTTCCACCCCAGCCACCTGCGCACTGCCAAGCGCTATCAACCAAGAGCTGCTCTGTGCGCCTACCCAGCTATATGGTCTGCTAGCTAATGCTAATAAGCATTGACGAGTCCCATATTGCCTTGGAAAATGGAAGGGTAGAGTTTGAAAAGAAGGAGGGTTAGAAGAAGGAAATAAAGTGAGAGGGTAAAGCAGGCCGGCTAAAAACCAAGTGCGCATCAACAGGCTAAGAAAAAAAGTAGAAGACTTGAGCAAAACAGAGCGCAGGGGCCAGCTCTGGTATCTTAGGCTACTGTTTTTCAAACGGCCGGACTATACAGTAAAGGTGAGTCTGTTGAATGTGTTGATTATCATAATTACATGGTTAGAGCAATAATAACGGCGCCCTCACTGAACAATCAGGGTGGGAAAAGCGGCGCCCTCACTGAAAAGTCGGGGGAAAAGCAGCGCACTCACTGAACAATCAGGGTGGGAACAGCGGCGCCCTCACTGAACATCAGGGTGGGAACAGCGGCGCCCTCACTGAACATCAGGGTGGGAACAGCGGCGCCCTCAATGAACAGTCAGGGTGGGAAAAGCGGCGCCCTCACTGAACAATCAGGGTGGGAACAGCGGCGCCCTCACTGAACAATCAGGGTGGGAAAAGCGGCGCCCTCACTGAAAAATCAGGGTGGGAACAGCGGCGCCCTCAATGAACAGTCAGGGTGGGAAAAGCGGCGCCCTCACTGAACAATCAGGGTGGGAACAGCGGCGCCCTCACTGAACAATCAGGGTGGGAAAAGCGGCGCCCTCACTGAAAAATCAGGGTGGGAACAGCGGCGCCCTCACTGAACAATCAGGGTGGGAATAGCGGCGTCCTCACTGAACAATCAGGGTGGGAATAGCGGCGTCCTGACTGAACAATCAGGGGAAATAGGCGTCCTCACTGAAGAATCAGGGAAAAGCGGCGCCCTCACTAAACAATCAGGGAACAGCGGCGCCCTCACTGAACAATCAGGGTGGGAATAGCGGCGTCCTGACTGAACAATCAGGGGAAATAGGCGTCCTCACTGAAGAATCAGGGAAAAGCGGCGCCCTCACTGAACAATCAGGGTGGGAACAGCGGCGCCCTCACTGAACATCAGGGTGGGAACAGCGGCGCCCTCAATGAACAGTCAGGGTGGGAAAAGCGGCGCCCTCACTGAACAATCAGGGTGGGAACAGCGGCGCCCTCACTGAACAATCAGGGTGGGAAAAGCGGCGCCCTCACTGAAAAATCAGGGTGGGAATAGCGGCGTCCTGACTGAACAATCAGGGGAAATAGGCGTCCTCACTGAACAATTAGGGTGGGAATAGCGGCGTCCTGACTGAACAATCAGGGGAAATAGGCGTCCTCACTGAACAATCAGGGAAAAGCGGCGCCCTCACTGAACAATCAGGGAACAGCGGCGCCCTCACTGAACAATCAGGGTGGGAAAAGCGGCGCCCTCACTGAAAAGTCGGGGGAAAAGCGGCGCCCTCACTGAACAATCAGGGTGGGAACAGCGGCGCCCTGACTGAACAATCAGGGTGGGAACAGCGGCGCCCTCACTGAACAATCAGGGTGGGAAAAGCGGCGCCCTCACTGAACAATCGTGCGAAAAGTGGCGCCAGCACTGAACAATCAGGTGGTGGGGAATAGCGGCGCCCTCACTGAAGAATCAGAGGGGATAGCGGCGCCCTCACTGAACAATCAGGGTGGGAAAAGCGGCGCCCTCACTGAACAATCGTGCGAAAAGTGGCGCCAGCACTGAACAATCAGGTGGTGGGGAATAGCGGCGCCCTCACTGAAGAATCAGAGGGGATAGCGGCGCCCTCACTGAACAATCAGGGTTGGAATGGTGGCGCCCTCAATAAACAATCGGGAAAAAGCGGCGACCTCACTGAACAATCGGAGAGGTTAGCGGTGCCATCACTGAACAATCACTGAACAGTTTTAGTAGTTTTGAATTTCAAATTTCTTCTTTACCAAATAATTGGCGCAGGCGACCTGATGAGCGCAGCAGCGGTGGAGGCGGCAGCGGAGGCGGCAGCCAGGTGCCCGAGCCCGGAGCGCCTGATGGGTCAGATAGAAGCGCTGACCAGGCGCAACCTGGAGCTGGAGCGCAGCCTGGCAGCTCTGCAGCACAGATTAGGCGTTGAAAGACGCGCCGAGATCGATCTAGACTTGGCTAATCAGCGACTGAGCGGCGAACTAGAAACCGTTGACAAGCTGGCCCAACGACTCGAGGCCGAGAAGGCTGAAGCGTTGAAAGCCGCCGACGAGGAGATTGCCAGCGCCAATCTGGAACGCGACCGGGCCCAGCGGCGCGCTGACGCCGCCGAGAACCGCTGCGCTCAGCTCGATCAGGTTAGAAATTTTTACCGGTTTTTAGCAAAAATTGTGACAAAATGCTTCTATTTCTACTTTCAATGAAATTCATCAGTAGTATAAAATGTATTTGTCAAATTTAAATTTGAAGTCTATAACAAGGCTTCCTTTGAATTGGTTGTGCAAATTCACTTGAGTCACGATAGTCAAATTACGCGAGAACCACACTGGGGTCATGAACTAGTGGGAAATCTTTAAAATAATAATTTTTTTGTCGATTATTGACGACTCGTTTTTAAAAAAATTGTGCTTTTTTAGAACCCCTGCCCCTGCTTACAAATAAATGTTTTTTTAAGTTTCCACCGACTCAGATGAACTAGAAAGAAAACAACACACACCCACTCACTCAACCAACTAAGTAACTAATTATTTTCTTTTTAAATTGTTTTCTTCGTCTTATGTTTATAAAACTGTATATTTTCTCTTGTTAAAGACAGCGTGGCAACAATGGCTTGGGACAGTAACTATGAAACGTGTGTAATTGAGCACAATTTACTGCCATAACGACCAGATCATTAATGAGATTAACATCGTTGGGGGTTGGGTGCGCGGCCGTGAGCTGTTCTTTGGTCTCTGTACGATTGTACGATTTGACACACTATGGGAGTGTGAGTGGGGTCGTCAACCTTTCTCCCCTGTTCTTTCTATCTTCACTTTCTCTTGCTCTAAGCTCGTCCAAATAGTGTCAATCTACTGCGCTGAAGGCAAAGCAAAAAATCCAGGAAACGCGACTAGAAACAGAAGAAGAAAATCTGCTTTTCGCTCTCTCTCTCTCTCTCTCTCACACACTGTCTCCACTTTTCTACCCGTCTTGTTTCTGTCTTCTTTCAGTTGTCACTGAGAGACGAAATTTGAGTGGGTCTGGCACCCACGCTGCGGTCAACTTTCTTTATCAAAAAAAACAGTTTGTGCACGCAGAAAAGGAGTTAGAGCTTACCATATATCAGGCATACATGCTGCCACTAGTATAAGGCCACTCTAGCCTGTGAGAATCTGCGTTTAACTAAAAACACACAAAGCTATACAGTACCAGCAATATAGAGCGGTAAAAGCTGATGGACCAGACTCAGGCGGCACCAGCAAACGCCACAACCGCTGCTCCAGCAAGCGGCCACCACCGTTATAGATCAATGCTTTACAGCGCGGACAACGTGAGTCGGCTGTCTGTCTGGTCTCGCCCTCCCGCATGCTCACCCCCACCCCCTGTACTCACCCTCTGGGAGTAAAGTCACCCAGAGCGGAAATCGCCTCATTTCCTTTTATGAAACTGAGATCGTCCAGAGCGCGTATATAAGTACACCAGCTCTGTGCAGCTGTATTAGCTTACAGAAAATGCCATTCGCTTCATTGAATACAGTTTTTAGATCTTTGATTTCCCTCATTTCCCTTAAAATTAGGAATTCAATTTTTTTTCGAAGGTCTTCGACAACAGTACCATATAATTCGAGATTGCTACTGCGAGTAGCACGAAAAAAAACCGAACTATTTTAAGCCGATTGACAAATTTTTCAAATCCTTGCCCTCCCCCCGTCCCTTGGACATTCAGGACCGAAAGAAGCTGCAAGACTCGTTGAATGACACGAAGAAACAGGCGGCCAGTTCCAGCATGGACAATCGGCAGCTGCAGGAGCTGATTGCGCAACAGCAGGCTGATAAAAAGCGGCTCTCTCAGCGTATTGAAAAACTTACTGCCAATGGTGAGTGTAATATTTCGTTGAGCCATTTGCTTTGTAAGTGTCCTCAGTTCTTTGTTGTCTGCAATAATTGGCTTTTGTTATGCGTTTCACAGTACTCACTATTATACACTTCTGGCGTGTATTCGTACAAAATAAGTAGCTTGAAACTGCCTGATTTGAGAAACTTTTAAACTTCTGATAGCTTAAAATTAAAGTGCCTACTTTTATAGTGTAATATACTACTGATAGCTAATTAGCACAGGCAGTGTCTAAACGGTGCACCGGTATTAATGCTTCGTGCCATTGTCCGCAGCCTCCCATCTCCTCAGACAGTCAATTTACTCATTCCCTCAGTCCTCTTCCGTGTTTTATTAGATTTCGCCTTTCTGCTTTTGTATCTGAGTCCATTCTCTATTCCTCCACGCACCGCCATTACTAACATCCGCGTGATGGGAAAAAATCCAATTAGCCATTAAACATCGCAGCACAAAACAAACGCCCTCTTCATCAACTTTACGTAGAAGTGAGGAAGCCACGCACTATGGCTTTCAACTGCTGTCGTAAAAGACAATGCGGGGCGGTTTTGGGACGCTTTGAAAAGTCTTTCCAATAGCTATAGTTGGCGGTTTGACGTCAATGGGAGTAGCGGAGGTGGGAATAGTCAGAGGCTGAAGCAGCAGACAGTATGGAGCCGGTGCAAACTCCATGAGCCGTCCAGATCCTCCTTTCCTTCCGATTTTTTGTTTCAAACCGGTCCAATTTGCACTATTCCAACCAGTTGCAATAGTGCAAATAGAGACTGCCGCTTTCATATACTTATTCAGCTTCAATTTTTCTTCTTTTTATAAAAAGGAATATTTTACAAATGAGGAAGGAGTTTGACCTGTTAAGCCATCAGACTTCTACTCAAAAAATGCAGCTATGGGAAGATAACGTTGAAATACGAGCGTAAGTAAGTTGAAAGCATACAGTTCGTTTAAAAAATGCATAAATTTGCCCAGGTAAGTACGGAGGAATAGGCAGGCGCTCCATACCCAACCCCTGTTGCCAAGGCATACCGCGCATTTCGGCGTTCCGCAGAGCGCGGGATTGAGTTTTATGGCTAGAAACCTGTTGCTTGAAAAAAAAAACCGGCGGCTTCCCTACCGCAATACCATTTGCATAGCCCCCCGTCATGCACAGGCAGCCCCTCCCCTCCTCCATAGCATCGCCAGACTCCAATAACGCCATTCTCAACTCCCACGCGCCAAGGTACAGTTGAGCTGAGCTGATTGGCTGACTCACTTCCTGTCCGCCCGAATACTCCCATGCTGTATATGCGGTAGCCTAGCTTGCCAACAGACACTCCTCACTCCGCAGGAGGGGTTGCTGGATGGGAGCATATTCTCTGTGGGGAGTTAAATCCTGAGCTGGAGGCCTTGGGGCAGCGGCGGAAGCAGTAGCAGCAGCAGCCAGGTGAAAGGATGAAATGCTGAGTGGGTCAGCGGTTGAAAGTCACAGACAACGACAGCGACACGGTAGCAGCACCGGCGGTTTCGCTTACCAGAGCTACGAAAAGTCAAGGCGAACAGCCGACTCAAGCAGAGGCCTCGTCCGCTGCCGATCCACCATCGACTTTGCCGACTTCGCCAAGCTATCCAGGTCGCTGGACGGCTGGCCGCCAGTCACACCGCAGCCGGTGCTTGACCACGGTAAACTCACTCACTCACTCACTCACTCACTGATTCACTCACTTATTTACTCACTTATTCACTCACTAATTCACTCACTCATTCACTCACTAATTCATTCACTAATTCACTCACTAATTCACTCACTCATTCACTCACTCATTCACTCACTCATTCACTCACTCATGAAATCAATCATTCATGAGCTCGCTCACAAATTTAGGAAAGCCTGAATGAAAGCATCAGTGGGAGCTTTGAGGGCGCTCAAAGCTGAGATGGTATGAAACAAAAGTTCGGAAAATCGATCAAAATAATTCCATCACTTTGATCAACCAGCTTAACACTTGTCACAGCTTTGTTGGTCTTGGTCTCATATTTCTACATCTCCATCTTACTAACTTAGAGCAGAAGATCTTCACTTGAAACCATGGCGCTTCCAAGCTAGCTAGACCAGCTAGAAAAAGAGACTCACTTAAGTGAGATGGAAGCAGAGAGCAATGGGGTGGTAGGATGACACACCCGACGGATCACAGGCTCTCATTGCCCTTGTAAATTCCACCACTCCAGAGATAGAGAGGAACTTTTTTATGCAGAAGCAGCGCACAAAACAATAGCAAGCAGGCAGGCAGGCGAGCCTCAAGGGGCCTAAAAAAGCAAGCAAAATAGATTTTCCCCATCCGGCTTTGTCAAATTTGTCCCGGTTTCCACGCTGCCTCCCTCCGCCTCATCTTCCTCGTCGTTTCCTTCTTTTCGCAGCGTTGCTATAGGCCAAAGTGAAAGTCTGACTAAAAACAACACGAAAGCCACCCAGTCCTGTTGACATACCTTGTTTGCCTGCCTGCTTTTGTGTGCTTTGACTGAACTGGGCAGGTGAAAATTTGAGACTGTTCTCTCTCTCTCTGCCTTAGTGCCCGGCCTGGTTTCTGCAAAAAATTTAATTTCACCTGTAAATCTGCCCTTAAACCTACTATTATATTGTAGATTTTTCTCACTAATATACGAAGCTAATTGATTGCAAACCGCAGAACGCGAGCTGGTGCTGGAAATTGAACGCCTGCGACGCAAAGGCGGCGGTCCAAACGGCATCAAGAAAGACAAAGCAACGTCCGGAGCCACAACGTCGAAAATTGAGCAGTACCTGAAGGGTATTGAGGAGGACAGGGACTATTGGAAGCGCGAGGCCGACGAGCTCAACCGGATGCTGAGAACGCCCGCCGTGATGAATGGATCTCGGGGCTCCAGTCCGACCAGGCTCAGTCGGACACCGTCCAAGACTCGCCTGGCTAGTCCGAGTAAAGCGCTAAAGACTGGCACTAAGACCGGCTCGAGGAAGGTGAGGCATGCAGGGATTCGAACCTTGATAGTAGCTACAAGGAACTGAATTCAAACAGCTGGTGATTCTCAACAAATTTAGCTCCAGATTTTATTTAGCTCTTAACGTTAATGACAGCTGCCTCCTAGCGCACCACTCATTTGACGCGTCCAGCAACATAGAAATTCTAAGGCCATTCATCGTTCACGAGGTGAAGTAGTCCTCCGGGGATTGACTTCAATCCTCTTGTCCGTAATGTAGGGGGAGGGACAAGTCACAATGCCAGAGTCGGTTGCCACCCACCGCCAGCAGAATGGCATTAATATTTAAGGAGCGGCTAGCTAGGCATGGGGGCTGTTCGACGCAAATTTAATAACGCTGCTCACGAAGAATGACTGGCAGGCAGATTGCTCTGCAAGTGCTCATTGCTCACAGCGCTCTGTCTCTCTATCAGGCACACGCATAGGCCACTCCCGCACTGTGTCAAGAATTAATATTCAGAGCCAAATCAGAGCCTCTGACTCAGCTCAGCACTGAGAAACTTTAGGGTGGGTCTCGCCGTGCGACCCGTGGCTAGACACAACTGCTGGAGTTTTTTGAGGTCACACTGCCAACAGGGTGTGGGGGAGGAATGCTCACACGGCGGCGTCTTTTTGTAGTTTAGCTCAGCCCTATTTCTTCGTTAGTCTATGGCTAAACCCCAGTTCTGACTGCATGGCTGTCCAAGTCCAACCTGCCTCTCTCGCTCCGCAGGCGTCGGATCCGTCGCTCAGCAAGGCGTTGGCCGATGCCGACCCCAGCCGCTATGCCAGCACCCGATCGCGGGCCCGATCTCCGCCAACTCGCGACCGACCCTCGGTTGGCAACGGAGCCGGCGGCGGTGGCGGCGGCGTTGGCTACTCATCCTCCGGCGACGACTCCGAGCTGTTGCGCGTTAAACGCGAACGCGACGAGCTGCAGGCGCTGTTAGACAAATTCGAGCGCCACATGGCCGAGATCCAGGGCAACGTGCGCGTGCTGACTCAGGAGCGGGACCAGCTCAGCCGGCTGCTTGACGACACCAACGACGAGCTGCACCGGGCCAGACGGGAGCTGCTGGCCTCGCCCGCCCAGCCAAAGGTGTCTCTGGCGGCCCAGGCTGTGCTCAAACGGGTCGAGACTGAGCGAGACGACGCTTTGGCCGATTTGCGCCGGATGATGACTGAACGGGACAGTCTCCGGGAGCGGCTGAAGGTTGCCACGGAGACGGCGCTTAGCGACAAGGCCAGGCTGGAGCAGCGGATCGAGGACTTGCAGAATGCGGCTAGAAAGGTTGGTTTCGCTTACTATGAGTGGGCGTAGTAGCTATAATATGGACGCTTTATTTTAGCACTGTTAATTCCATCTCTAATCCATTTTTCCTGCTTTGTGGAACCATCTGACAGACTGCCACGGAGCGAGACGACCTTGGCACGCGCTCCGCTCAGCTGCGACAGCGCTGTCAAGAACTGGAGGACCAGAACAAGCAGCTGCAGCGCGGCCTGGCCGAACGGACCGAGGAGCTAGGCAACGAGCGCGCCATTAGCAACCAGCAACGACAGCAGGCCGAGGCGGCCCAGCGCACCGGCAGGCAGCTCGAGGCGGACCTGCTGCAGGCGCAGGACGCGGCTAACCTGCTGCAGGATCGCTGCATCGCCTTGGAACGCGAGGTCAAGGCGCTGCGTGACGATCAGGCTCAGCTGCGCACCGCTCTGGCCAACCTGGACTACGAGAAGGACAGCCTTGACGGAGTCCTCAGGGAGAGAACGGACCGCGTCAGGGCGCTAGAGGACGAGCTGAAGGCCAAGGAGGCCCAGGCCGGGGATTTGCGCACGCAGCTGCACCACGCCGAGTACCAGTTGGGCCGGGCGCAGGACCAGCTGGCCAGCCGGGAGAAGGAGCTCCGACAGTCGCGCAAATCTGGCGAGGCTACGCAGGCCGATTTGAGTGCCGAGAAGCGTCGAGTGGAGGGGCTGCAGCGCGAGGTGGCTAGGCTACAGGACGATGTGCAAGCTCTAGCTAGGGACAATTCGAGTCTGCAGGTGAGGACCGAGCTGGAGTCTGTTAGATGCCAGATTCTTAGTCTTATGGTGTAATTTAAACTGTTTTTACCATTGCTGCGCAGGCGGAACTGCAAGAGACTGTTCAAGAGCGAGAGCAGTTCAAACACAAGGCCCAGGATTACGTGGCCGAAGTTCGCCGAGTCGAGGAGCTTCTAGGCCAGAAGGAGCGCGAGCGCAGCGACCTTCTTGAACAGTATCGCTTGCTGACGGCCGAATCGGACAAGTACCAGGCCGAGGCGCACCAGCTCGAGTCCGATGCGAGCAGCCTGCGCTTGGAGCTATCAGCCAAGGAGGCCGACTGCAAGCGTCTGAGGGAGAAGCTTGAGCAGGCTGAGTCGGACCTGCAGGATAACCGACGATCAATCAATTCGTACGAGCTGCAGGTAAATGAGACACTTCAGTGAAACTTTTTATCATGGTGTTTAGTGTCGTAGATATCTTCAATATCATTGATAAACTCTGAATCACCCTTCAGGTGGCCAACCTGAGCCGATCGGTCTCTGACCTCGAGGACTCGCTACGCCAGCAGCAGTACGAACGCGAGGAGGTACTTAAGGACTTGTCAGCACTGCGCGACCTCTGCGCCAAGCTGGAGTCTAGCAAGGACCAGGTCCAGCGCCAGCTCACCAGCAAGGCTTTGGACGCCGATCAGCTAGCCGGACAGCTGGACGACCTTCAGCACGAGAATGACCTGCTGCGCGAGCAACTTCTAGCCGAGCAGGACGCAAAAAAGAGCCTTGAAACTGTGCTCAGCGCCAGCCGGGAGAAGGAATTCCAAACGCAGCTGGACTCTCAGGAGCGTCAAGCCGAATTAAGCATGCTAAGAGAGCGTCTGGACCTCGGCGAGACCAAACTGGAGCAGCAGGGTCGCGAGTTGACCCGACTGCGATCGCGCAGCTCAGAGTTGGAGTCCGAGGTCGAACGGCTCACCAGACAGTTGTCGGCTGAGCGCTTCGAACGGGAGCGCCTGGCATCTGAGCTGCGGCGCAGCGGTGGCGGCGGCGGCGGCGGCGGCGGCAACGGACTTTACGGCAGTCACGGTGCGCTCTACCGGCCCGACTCGTCGAGGGGGTGAGCAGGATGGTCTTTGTTAGCGATATGTAGCCTATGTATCTATCGGCAGATGCTGACCAATTCAATTTCCAGTCGTTATATTTTACATGTACTTTTACGCGCATGACTTTCATAGAAGCATTAAAATATTTTTACACTGTTTGGCTAATCGAATTGTACTCATCTTACTGAGCTTATATATTCTAATATATAATTCTCATCAGCGCCATACCGTCTGTTGTCATCGGCATCTTTGTTATCCGTCTTCATGGACACTTTACGCTGGGGAAAGCATTTTGTGCCACTCAAACTATTACTGAAAATAATTTTTTAGTTGAATAGAAAAATCGATAGCTTCTCACTGTCGTAGAACACTGATCCAAAAAATTTCCTAAGTGGCGACGCAGTTGCTATGGCAACAACGATGCATCAGGAGTCAGCGCCGAAATCAAACGCTGAGGCTCTATATAATAGGCCGGAGGCGGGGCGCGGCCAAGCGGCTGCCTCCGCCTCATCCTACGCCTATTCGAGCCACGTCTCGTACACAAGGCGTGCCACTCAGCACAGACGGTATAAAATTTTTAGCTAAGTGCTAAGTCCTTCAACGTAACTTTTGCTGATTTTTAGTTGCATGATTTTGCGGTTACATGCCTTTCCATTAATTCTCACAGTCACGTCACGTACTCGTACTTGTATACCCGTAGAGTATTTTTTGTGTACAAATTGTAGCCGTCTAAAAGCGCACATTTCTACTTCCGGTAGACGATGGGCATTTTACTTGAAAAATTTTCCTGACGCTTTATGCTTAAATTGCACAGTATCAATTAATTTTGTTATTCTCCAAACATAGTACGATGTAATGTGAAAAGGTTACCATCTCATTGACAGTAATGCGTCCCCATCTCGGACCGGCATTCTGAAGTCTCCGACGCCCCGATCGCACAGTCCAGGCCGTTACGAGCAGGACTACTGAGCTCTGTGCGTGTCAGCATGAATTCAAAGTTAAACTGGTTGTTGCTGAGAAAATCGAGAAACCAACAGCAAGTTTTTTTCTTGTTTCTGTAACGAATGATAACGATTATGTTAGGACACAGCTCTTCTCTTACTAGAAAATGTGTTTACCACTTTCTACTTGTGCCTTCTCTGCTCTTTTGCTATTGCCAGGTGGGGTGCCTAACGATAGAATCTGGGCTTAATGGTCCTATTTAATACCCTCCATCCGTCGATCTTTTTTCGTTTCATTCTAGTATAATATTTTTACTGACCATTTCCCACGGGCTGAATCTGACCACAATATAAAAGCCTGCATGCCTCTGATTATTTTCATCTTTACTGCATAAGGCTGGAAACCTTCACAGACAAACCTCACCGTTGCGTTAGATTTTCTTGACGAAAATTTTTAAGCGTTCTTGCATGAGTCCCCTATCCGCCGAAATTATATTTTCAATACGAAAATTTGTCCAGTTTTTCGGTTCTCAAAATGCTATTTCGTTTCTTAGATACTTTTTCGTGACATTTTTTCGAAAATCCACAGCTGCTGAATCAACTAGAAATTTTTGTCTAGCGCTATTTTTACTCAATGTTTGCCCTGGAAGTGAAAGCTTTTTTAAATTTATTGTTTTATCAAGCAATAGACATACTTCTTAAAGAAAAAAACGTCACTAAATTATTTAAAATGGACTATAAAATTTAGAATGTAAAGAAAAAACCTAAATTTGACAGCTCAAACTTCCAGGTAATTTAGAAAACAGATTTTTTTAACAATTTAAAGTTTTTGTGGCCTTATTAATTTTTAATTGGCATTCCGTCCGCTTATTATTTTGTTAAAAATAAAAGAATTTTTAAACAGATCAAAACAGTTATTAGAACTTGCGCATGTCATAACTCCGTTCCCTTTGTTCTATCCCAGCGCGCATCTGTGATTATTCTATGTAATTTATTTATAACTTTTAATTTCTGTTAAAAAATTTGTTACTTACTACAACAAACTACTTGTAACCTTTTCACGAGCAAAATTACATTATTATTTTTCATTTAAATTTTTTAGGATTTTATTTTTTGCCGATTTAGAAAGTAATTTTCAAGCGAGCTACTCAAGCTTTAGAATTTATAAACTCTGCTGGCAAGGCGCAGGCTCGCCTGGTAATCTGTCGGTAATCTTGTCGTCACGTGACACCACTTCACTATATTAAGCGACCTCCGTCCAGCCGTCAAGTAACGTGCATAAAGATAGGCAAGAGTCCAACAAAGACCAATGTACTTATAGCTATTTTAACTACGAATATAATTAGTACTTTTTCTGTTCTCAATAAACTTTTTAATCCTAAATTAAATTCTTGACTCTCTATTGTCTAGATGTTTTTTATGCAAAAGCTGTCTTGAAAATGGTGTTCGTTTTATGTTCTTTAAAAAAAACGTCAACACACCTATGATTAGATGTTAGATGTTATGAGATTAACACTTAACTTTTGAAAAAAATGAAAAACTTTGAAAGCAACGTGCTAATGAAACAAGAGAAAGTTTTAATGTCCATGAAAAGTACGTACATCAATAATAATAGTAAAAACTATTATCATGTAATGCGTACGGTTGGTTGCTGATTTTTATCGATTTGTTTTTGCAGCGAAAGTTTTTCAAACGAATTGGGAATTAATTACTCGAGTCGGAAAGCAATTCGGGACTTTACAGTGAAGGGAAAAGAGAATAAAAATAAAACAAAAAAATTTGCGAACAAAGGTATATATGCAAATTGTTTTTGATTGGGTGAGACAAAATTGTGAAATTTGTTAATTTTTATTACTTTTTTTCAGAGATCAGCTGTTGATCTCTCGCACAACATAACGGCTATTGCGGCTATTGTCTTTGTCAATACTAGTCAGAAGGCTGAAATTCGCTGTGGCAAATTTTCCTTTTCAAATCATCCCTAACTGCTTTTAAATTGTTGTTGGGATAATCGGACAGAAAATTGACTTCATTTCCTGTGGATCCTTGACATTGTGGGCAATTTCTTTCGTTGTGG
Source organism: Macrostomum cliftonense (assembly GCA_950096795.1). NCBI lineage: Eukaryota > Metazoa > Platyhelminthes > Macrostomidae > Macrostomum > Macrostomum cliftonense. Next base: position 28,281 of record CATNEM010000270.1, on the reverse strand, counting down.
GGAATTTTTGGAAAAAAATTATTTGGGCTTCTACCCAAAGATATGTACATGTACGCTACATCCCATGATTCGCTGAATCCAATCAGTAGGTTAATTAATTGTGCTTGTTACAATTAAACATTTGGCAAAATTTAGAAAACATTTTGCTATTGTCTATGCAAAAAGCTAAAAACTGGCATTACGTAACTCTTAACGTGTATGAATTCAATAAAAAAAAGAAATCAGCCGTACTTATTTTATGACGCAAAACAATTTTTATTTCACTTCTGAAAACATGCCTAATCCGCTTATTTACTGATTTCTAGTGCAAAATTCAATTTAGCTAAACACATTTCTCTGCAGTTGAAATGCTTCCTTCAGTCACTAATTCAACATGTCGCTATACATGAACAATTTTGTATTAATTCAAAGTAAACAAAATTAGAAAAAAACAATAGGGCTTCTTGACATTCATTTAGCCAGATCGAAGCGAGTTTAAGGTGACACGCTTGGTTGCGAGCTCGTTTCTGAGATTTGATCATCCGTCATCACTAGTCAATTTGATCTGGACTCAGTCAAAGAAATACAAATGTGTGCATTTACTTGAATTCAGCAATGTGATCTCTACAGCTAATTTTAGACGAAGCCCAAGAATCCTATATCCAATGCGTGACTTAATTCGTGACCGGCAGTTTTGGTGACACTAATTAAATTAAAAAAATTAAATGCGACATGCGGATTCAATTAATTTAATGCGAATTACAGAGTTTAGTACAAACGTCACCTAAGGATGACTCTGAGTTAGAATATCCGCATCAAATCCTGCTGCCAAATCTAAAATGTTGTAAGCAGCTGAGAAATACGATATATTTTTCTCTGAGGATGCGAAATTTTCACCGAACTTAAAATTAAAATATAACGTGTATTTAAGTCTCAGCTGGGTGGACTGAAGCGCTGCTAGTTTCCATGAGAAAATAACTATTCTAGAGATGGGGTTCGAACTCACAACCTTCTAGTCATAAGATAGACACTCTAACCTATAGGCTACAGCTTATCGATTAAAATATTGATGTACGCTCGTAAAATGTACCGAAATAAACTAACTTTCGAGTGTTCAACATAGCTTGCGCCGTGAAACACTTGCGCTCGGGTCTGTAGCCCTGGCGCCTAGCTAAGTGTAGCGCAAATGGCTACCCAATAGCACTTCATTATCCCACCGTTTCAACTCGCCACGTTTAGTTATAATCCGAAGGAGGACTCCTGCCTCATCTTTAATTTGAAATAAGACCGTCCATTAATCAGCCAGGCTGCCAGGGATGAGTTGGGGATAATCTGATAATGCCAGCTTAGCGTTCTCAGCTAAACTCATCGCCTGATCATATTGGCCTCGGATACAAAGAAGCGTGTTCGCTTACAAGAAGCTGACTGCTCCACTCTTTAGCCTCACTAAGCATGACGATGATTATGGAAAAGTCCTTTTTTAAATGCCTATTTCAGGATAAGTATTGGGAAATATCGAAAAGCGGATAAGTAGAGAAATAGATAAATTGATTGATTGAATGATAGATAGATAGATAGATAGATAGATTGAATGATTGATTGATTGAATGATAGATAGATAGATAGATAGATAGATAGATAGATAGATAGATAGATAGATAGATAGATAGATAGATAGATAGATAGATAGATAGATAGATAGTTAGATAGATAGATAGATAGATAGATAGATAGATAGATAGATAGATAGATAGGTAGATAGATAGATAGATAGATGGATAGATAGATAGATAGATAGATAGATAGATAGATAGATAGATAGATAGATAGATAGATAGATAGATAGATAGATAGATAGATTTTTATAAATTAGTAAATAAAATCATACTGCTAATTGCGAGTAAAGTCGGTGCTCAGACGTGATGCAGTAAATGCGATATATTAAAAAACGAAAAACGAATTTACAAAACTGGCATAGTCTAAGGTCTTGCACAAGCAGCGAATGGCAGAGTTGAGTTAGCTACATTACACAACGAATATTTCAACAGTGGGCATTGCAGCTGAACAAAACTGCGTGAAACTGCGATCAAGTAGGACAAGTGGCTGAATTGTAGCGTTTATAGTCTGAAGGTGAACTAAAGGCTATCAAAACAATGAAAATGTGAAATGGGAAATATGCAAACCCTAAAGATAAAACATATATAAATAATAAAAACGAAGCGATAACAAAGGTCAGTTTATTCCAAAACACACGAACATTCCAAACATTCCTTAACTGGCATTAAACAAAAAGCGCGCACACAGCAAAACGAAAAATCAACCAGGCTTTGGTAGGCTCTCTCGTGCGCAGGGTAACCAAAACCTAAATCAAGGTGACCTTTGGCTGCGCCTATAGATAGGCGCATATTGCATCGGCCCTTTAAGTGTGACGAGCCTAAACAGTGGGAATCAGCTGCAGTAGGCTTCACTAGCGATAAATGACGCGAAAAATACGAATTCTTTAACAAATGATTACGTCAAGTGCGTTTCCCATAAAAGAATTGAAAATAACGATGCAATTTTAGAAACTGGGCGCCCTTGAACGATCGAACCAGACTGACCTCCCCACTGGCTTCAGCGGTATTGAATCATCGCCTTCAAAAATGTCGGCGTTTTCAGCAATGCCAAAATCCTCGCTATGTCCGGCAGCTTCAATTGTGTCCTCAGCGGGATGGATTTGATCATCCTCAGTGGTGTCAGCGGCGACCTCAGCTCCGCACTGGTTGCGGCTTTGTTCAAATGTCGACAACGTCTCCAGGCAGTGCCCTCCTCCGCCGTTGTCGTGATGACCGCCACCATCGCCGATTTCAAAAAGTTCTTCGTTGTCACAGCGGCGGCAGCTTCGCCGATGGTTGGCTACCACGCCGCCGCCACCGCCTCCACCGCCTCCACCGCCGCCGCCGCCAGCAGCGCCGCACCGCTTTGGAAACAGGCAGGGCAGCAGAGCGCGAAATTCGGCCTGAAATTGCCGCTTTGGCTTGTGAAAATTCTGGTCTACCTGTTCCTAAAATCCCTCTTTTTACCCGCGTTTTAATTTGTTTGTCCCTTTCTTGCCTGAAAGTTGGCGTTCATCCAGCCATACAGAAACGGGTTGTACATCACGGAGCTCATTGCCAGCAGGTGACAAGCAAAAAATGGCGCATTAAAATTGTGCTCCGCAACTAAATTAGCGTCTTTCAACATCCACAGCAGGTTCAGCGGGATCCAGCAGACTACGAAAATCGTCACCATGGCAATGAGCATTCGGTTAGTTCGACGCTTTCGTCGCACGTCCTGAGCCTCTCTGGGGCTGGATTTGCCACGAGCGAAGCTGGCGTTGTGCCGGCGACGGCGCTGGCTGAGGCTGGCGCTGACGCGGGCGTAGCAGGCGGAGATGACGCAGCAGGGCAGCAGGAACTGCAGCACGAAGCTGACCACGGTGAATACTGGCCGATGCTCCGGCTTCCAGTCCTCAACGCAGCTCTCTGTGGCCGCCTCCGGCGACACCTTCACCTTCTGGAAGACGGCAATGGGCAGGCTGATCAGCAGGGCCACCAGCCAGATTACCAGCACGAGGAGCAGGCAGAGACCGGATTTCATGCGAGGTACAAACGGATGTACGATGACGAGGTACCTGTAGGGCAACAATTATGAATGATGAAATTCTGATCAATTTCTTGCGCTGTTCAGTAATTCTTAAAGAACGATAGGTCCTACCTAAGGAATTGCAAGCATAAGCTTTCACCAGGTTGTTTACTCTTCCTCGGAGTAGGACCGAGCCTGTCCTTAAGTACCCATCAGGGAGCTTGTCTCTGACAGAGTCGAAGAGTCTAAGCATAATTATTAATGGTTTAGAGAACATTTGAAGTCCCTAACCAGACATTTCCTCTGCCCCCCAGGGGTTTCTTTCACTGAATCCGGTTTCAGCTGGATCAACCCGCACAGGTAGTTAAATTCACCCCTAGAGCGCAGGTGGCTTAAGAGCCTTTGCTTTATGCTTTATACCTAAAGCATATAGTTAAAGTATATCGTTAAGGGAAACTTTATAATACAAATTGCACCATTGCACACCTGTCCACAGCTATGGCGGTAGATGTCAGTGTTGACACGTAGACAGACACGCCCATGGTCATCGGCATGAGCTTGCACACAGGCGCCGGCAGTGTCCAATTACCCATAAACATAATTGCCGGCGTCAGGGGCACGTTAACTGTGCTCATAATCACATCGGAGATGGCCAGGTTAGTGATGAGTATATTGGTAATAGTTTGCATGCTGCGCTTGCGCAGGACGACAAACACAACCAGCAGATTGCCCAGCGTGCCCAGTGCGCAGATTATAGAGTAGAATATTAGAAATACCGGCTTCATCCAGGCTGGATGATGCTGATGCAGCTGATGCACAGCGGATTCGTTGTTCATGTCGAAAGTCTTGATTGATTCGACTGTCTGTTGGGATACCTGGCGAAAATTAATTTCTATTGCTGTCTTTTGAGTTCCGAGCTTTTCCGTCATCAATATAGAAGAGTAGAGCCGATGAAAGGAGGGGAGATTTAATGGCGAAAAAATCCCCATAGCTTATCTCCTCAGACCCCACCCCAACGACCTGAAGCCTTCCCAGAAAGCCAGAAAGTCACTTCCTTCTTCACGATCTCGGCTTCAATTCGCTTCTCTTTCCGTTTCCCTAACCCTTCCAGCAGATGTGCCTCCTCCCCCCTAGCAACGCTATTGGCCTCGGAGCCATGCAACCTCTCCTGCCACTCTTCAATTTCTGACAGGAAGGACGCCGTGAAACACAAATTCAATTACCAATGTAGATTGCAAATGAATGTCGCTACAGATTGAATAGTTAAGGCTTGTCACCGGGGATGAATTACTGTGAAATGAATTTCAGTTCAGGCGAATGTCCCGTTAATTTCTTAAAATGACATTGACTCGTTCTAATGCTGAAGCCGTGGAGCGTGAAGTATATTTCTGTTCCTGGACAGAGATTACTCGTATCTGAGACCGATTTCATCCGAATGGATTTTTTCGATCTCTAGATTGCCTGGTCTGATTGTGCTTAAATTGACGAATATTCTCGTGTCTGCTTCCGATCCAGATGTCTGCGTCTGCTTTAATTTTAGAACTCCCGGAAGTTTATCTAGCAATGGTGAACGACGGGGTGCGGTCACAACGCCGAAAAGACACATCGTAGAAAAACACATCACCGAAAAGACACAACGCCGAAAAGACACAACGCCGAAAAGACACATCGTAGAAAAGACACAACGCCGAAAAGACACAACGCTGAGAAGACGCATCACTGAAAAGACCCATCGTAGAAAATCCACACAGACACAACGCCGAAAAGACACATCACCGAAAAGACACATCGTAGAAAAGACACAACGCCGAAAAGACACAACGCTGAGAAGACGCATCACTGAAAAGACCCATCGTAGAAAATCCACACAGACACAACGCCGAAAAGACACATCACCGAAAAGACACATCGTAGAAGAGACACAACGCCGAGAAGACACATCGTAGAAAAGCTAAGCATTCCCCGACACATGGTCTCTTCTACGATGTGTCTTTTCGGCGCTGTGGAACACCCCTTTTTGCTTTCAAGCTGATCTTAAGTACATTAAAGCCTTAAATTAGGATAAGATTGAAAACGAAAAAATGACATTCGTTTTCGAGCTTGTTCGAAGTTTCTCACGAAAGTTTTTTCTTGTCCGCTGCAGCGCCGCCATTACATGCTAATAGTACCTGCTGAAGAGAGCTGTCAAGTTCCCAGGCCTAGTCTCTACCCGGCATATGTGACTCCGGCATATTTTCAGAAATTGGAGAAGGCTCCCAGAGAGCTTCGAACTTATAAAGAAGGAAATGAAGCTGGCTTTGGCACGCAGATGGAAGATTTGAGCTGCAATATCAATCACAGACTTTGCCAGGCTCTCAATCTTAGCGCTCAATTCTTCATCGGGCAGAAATCACTGTAATTATATTCAGGCACGAAAACTATACGCGATGCATGCTCCTGTAGTTGTATACTTGACTCTATGCTTACCTTACTTATTTTTCGGGTGGAATTTTCCCACCTTACAAATTAGGTTATCAACAACGAATAATAATGACAGAGTTGTGAACTGAAGGAGTCGGCAGTTTTGACGATTTCACTGCTTGCAGTCCACAAGAAAGCCAAAATTAGTGATGTCGCTGTGTGGAGTCCAACCAAGGGAATTTGGTTCAAGAGCATACGCCAACCCTAACCTAACCATCCAGTTGATTAAACTATATATTAAAAAAGTACAGTTATTAATCTATCCTGTTTAATTTCGTAAATGAGACCTCATTTAGTCAATTGCATTCGTTTTATCTTGCATCTAAAACAGGCTTTAGTTTAGAATGTGTACTTTTGTGCATTTGTCCGAATAATAAAAACAGGTGCATGCTATTGGGATGGGACACCCCCGAGGGATTAATCCTAAAGCTGTTTGATGTGCCTAGCTAGCTGTTTTTTTCGCCAAAGAGAAATTCATTGCACTTATTGGTTGTTTATTACTCGATCAAAAACATTGTGTACCAAAATGCTCGAAGTTTTGTCCCGTCCTAATTATTTTTCCCTAGAGGAATCAGTATTAAATGTCAGTATCCCGATACAAATTAAGAAGCTTAATTAATCAGAAAAAACTCGGAAATAGAAGATTTTTGTGCCCGATTTATGCTTTGACACAATTGGGCGAAATTAGGATTGATTAATTAGTCACTTGGCCTTTTGTGTAGCTTTGACTCGCAATTACTTTTGGGCTGATTGAAATTTGAGATATTCAGAGTTCTAATAAATATTTTAAACGTAAACTGTAAGTAAAAATACGTAGAATGAAACTTTGTACTGTTTGCAAAGCTATTCAAGACACTGCACTGCTTACATACCACGCCTAAGTACTTTTATTTATTGGCTAATAAGTTTCTTTGGGGAGAGTAATTTCAATAGTCCAGAAGCATATATTACGAAGCTATATCAAGCGTGTTAACGTCTGGGTAAACCGATCGAAAAACCCTATTTTGATGCTCTTGGGACTCCTTCCAAGCTTCCAACGTCTTAAAAACTAATTTGCGTTCACGAAAGCCAAAATAAACACTTGGATAATTTGTAAGAATGCTAACATAAACTTGTGCTGTTATCTTGTGTAGTCTGTGTAAATTTTATTGCACTCGCGTTATCTCTCCGAAATTCCAATTAAAAATGCTTTTATTCTTGTCATAAATCTAATTGAACTGTAAATTAGTTAATTAGGCATAATGTACATCATGATTAAGGTTACATATTTTAGTAAATACGCGTTATTATATTGTGTACCTGAACCCTGGGGATGATTCACCATCGCAGGAGCCATTCAACTAACCTTAAAGCATCCAGTTTTAGGTCTGTGTTTATTCTCGTAATGTTTGATATAAGGGCTGTTCAGAGGCTACTATATAGTCTGCAACGAGCTAGTCGGAAAATCTCTTCAAATCCCATCGTCGTTCTTGCTCGAGAGAGATACCCTTTCCTTCCCCAATTGCTGCTCCCCTGAGCCGTTGCTTCATTCTCGATTCGTCTCTCTCTCTCCAAGTTTCCAGGTTATCAAAGAATCCTCAGGGGAGTGCAACAAGTGCTAAGCAATAGTTACATGCATCCCTTGATCAGCAATCAGCCAGGCAAAATTTTTTCTTTGCCTAATTGCCTGTTTTTGTCGAGCAGAGCAGAATTTTTAGTTGGTAAATAGACGGCAGAAGTACAAAGGCTTCCATGTTGAGCTAATCAGCTGGAATGATGACAGGATTCTACCGATCTCGATAAACTAGTTATTAATTTATAATTTATCTGTTTTAGATTTTCCATTTTACGTGTGTTAATTAAGCAGATGTTGTCATGGGAAAATTGACTCGTCAAAACTTGCACCAAATTTCTAGTACAGTATATATTTTAAGATTTTTTGCCTCAAAGGAATGCATAGATTCTATATAATTTACTTCATACAGTGCATTTCAGTCCAAGTAGATTAGTTAATTCTGGAAATTCGTATTTACATCGGAAATCAACAGTCGGTACGCATTTTGATAAACAGCAAATCATTGCAGCCTACTTTTGCAGCATACTATATCATTATTTTTGTTATCATTATTATTATCAATACCCACGCCGAAATTGCGCTGATTTTTACAGTACATGTATGTGAATTTACACACCAATAATAGAAGATTACGATTACTTCGTTTAGAGCAACTTCTCTATCTCGACCCTTTCTGAGACGTATTCGATAACAGAAAACTTGCGGCAGCAGCAGGCTTGGGAACAAAGGAACGGACAGAGTCGCTCCGAAAAGCGGAACGAACGTCATACACCAAACGGGGGACGGCGGCGTGAAAGAAGAAGAAGACAAGTACATCGGTTTGGACCTCCAGTACACCGAAGTGGTGGGCTCGGAATAGGAAGAAGTCATTGCTTAGCGCGGCCAGCGTTAAAGTCCTGAGTCCTGAGGGTCGTACAGATTAAATTAATTGAGGCTTTGCGGTTGATTTTGCCGACGGCTGCACGGCTATCGACGTAGCAGGCGACCTTGGCTCCCTCCAGCCAGCTGTTTTTTGAAAGAGGATGATGCGCTCGCCCAGGAAGATTCCGCCGGCGTGGTGGGTGAAGTCGATGAGTCTGAACTCGCGCACGCCATCTGAAGTGCTTAGGATAAAACCTCCTGCCAAACTGCATCTGACGTGACTGCAGCCAGAACCCGAGTGCAGGATTGTGATCTCGATGAAAACGCTCAGCAGCGCCTTGCCTGACTTGGCAACCTTTCAAAACCAGTTCAGCTAGCCAAAAATTGCTGGTGTTGAGGCTCTTAGATTTTTTGTTGGCCAGCAGGAGATTGCGAAGGCCGTCCATCTTGTCTGCATCCGCAAGCAGCGACACTTGGCCACCTGACGTGTCATTTTGCGCACCCAAAACAAAAGAAAAGAAAAGTTAGAGCAAAAGAAAGTTTTACAACTCCAGGCAGATTTCTGGTTTGATACACGGATGCCAGGAGTCGAAATAAGATTTATGCGAATACTTAACATAGCAATAACAATCAGGTTGTACCACACCTGTATCCTAGACATTGCGAAGATCGACGTTGCTTAATTATTATGCCGACTTGGTGCGCGGTCCTCGACGCTTACGAAACTTCTGCTTCTGACCAGGCTTATACAGGGCGTTAAGGCTGGATACAGCCAGTGCAAGCCTGGATCTCTAAATGGATCTGTGATCCATTGGTAATGGAAACGAGCAATTAGATGAATGCATTTGCAATAATCATGAAAACTGTAGCGTGAATTTCGTTGCGGTAAAAAAATATGTATGGCGTGCTATCAATCGTCTTTTTTAGATTTTAGCTGAATCTAAAAGAAATAAAAGGGCGCTTGTTTCTTTGCCAATTTTCAATGCAAAGTCAGAGAAAAAGTTGGAACATCAGTTAAAAAATAGCAGACATAATTCTATGTAACTCTGATAACTTTATGTAGCTCTATTTAACTATAATAAATAGGAAGGAATTTGGGCAAAATTATTCTACCTAAATATTCAAAAGAATTATAATCAAAAACTGATATCAATCACTGCTCGCGACTTAATTTACGTGACACTATCTCATTGTGTTTTATCACTTAAAGCATTTTCAAGGCTTCTCAATCCGTTAACAAAACAGAATGAGTCGCCATGTTAATTTCAATTCTATCAGATTTCATGATTTTCCAGCACATATTATGCATGTCTTCTGCAATGAAAATGTTTGATCATCGTAGTAGTTAGCGACTGACATGTTTCGGGTGCAATTGTTCATTTAAATTTTACCTAACTTCTAATTATCGCGCATCGAAAAAACAAACATTTACGAAAGAGGGAGCTTACTTAACGGTTTCATAAATGTTTAAAAAAACAAAAAATACAGAATAACTTTCATGTTAAGTACTTTCAAAGATAATTTAATTCAAAGCGACAACTTCGGCGCGTGAAAAATTAGTAAAAAGATCTCTGATTAACCTTATGCAATAACTTAATTTGATCTTTAAAAGTTTTCTTACTTTCTGGAAAGTTTATTTATTTGTTGCTGTAAAATATAGTGGTGCATTGATTAAAGCTGATCGTTTTTTATAGTAGTTTAACTTTATTAAAAAGAATATTTTAATGCCAAACATAAAAATATTTTCTGGTAATTCAAACCAGGATCTAGCAAAAAAGATTTGTGAAAGGCTTGGTCATGAGCTCGGTAAAGTTGTTACCAACAAATTTAGTAACCGAGAAACCTGGTGAGTTTGTATCAGTGCTGTTAAGTTAAATTTTTTATTTCAGTTGTTTGACTTTCTTTGAACACCCTATAGGTACGCTAGGCTAGGCCTACATTTCTTAGGTCATTAGGCCTAGCCTAGCCTACTATAAATTATTATAGAACTAAATATTAATTTAATTTAAATTTAATTTAAATGCAATTCACAAAATAGGCAACTCATTTTCGTTTTACCTACTATTACTAATTAGGAACTTTGCACTTATTTTATTATATGTATATTATAAAATTATTTTTAAATAATTTATTGCTACAAAGTACTAGTAGGCAAAGTAGTAGGCATTCCAACAAGCTGCATGGAACTTGTGAAGTACTAACATGCCAGTAAAAAAGCTTAAGAATTCCCAACTTAACATGAAAAGATAGGGAAAATATCAATGCCTAAATTAGAGTTAGACAAACTCATCAATTGAAAGGAACCTTTGTCTACCTAGTACTAGTAGCTAGCTCTAAAAAAATAATTTATAGACTATTTTCATAGAATAAAGTATAAAACTGGTAAAACTTAAAAAAAGAATTTTAAAAAGTGAATAAAAAAACAATTCAAAAGAATAGGTACTTGCTATAAATCCCTTTAACTAAAGTGACTATGCTCCATAGTCAGGACCATGTCACGTGTATGCCAGAAAAATTTAGCAGGTAAATAATGCCTGTACGCCATACACCAAGATTAAAAAAACCTTTTTGTGCGCTGTACACCAATTTGGTACCCATAGTTGGGGGCACAATCTGTGTGCTGTAAAAGCGTCATTTGTATGCCAAAAGTTCGAAGGCCCAAAAAAAGGTCCCGCTGACAATTTCTTCTCTACTTCTTGCAATTTGCTACATTTTTGCTTGTCATTGCGTCTAAATCTTTGCAAAGTAGTCACATTTTTGCCCATTTTGCCTATTACATTACCGATTTTGCACCAGCTGTGCACCTAAATGTACCAAAACCCTTCGTGTATGCAGCGCTTATGCGCCAATGTGCGCCAAGATCCTTTGTGTGTGCTGGGCTTGTGCACCAATGTGCGCCAAGACCCTTCTGGCCCCTTGTATTTACGCCGTGTATGCCGCAAAAGTCCAAAAATTTGCTCCTGTACACCTGAATTTTCAGGGTAAAAGGCCATCTTCCTGACTATGGACTATGCTATGAATATATTAGCCTATATGCTATGCATGGAAAAATGGATACCCTCTTGCCCTGCCTTAACTTAAGTGGCAAAATTCAATTTAAGTAATGGGCCAGGTTTTGCTTTTTGGTAAATAGGATAGGTAGGCAGTGGAGTAACTAGCCTAGATGATTTTCACTAATCCTTTGCTTTCTCCCTTTCCCCCTTTAATAATTACTTTGTTACTAATTAGTTATATGACTATATCATATGGTTAAAAAATTTAGCACTACTGTTTTCCAAAAAGGGTATCTATTTTTGTTACTTAATATATATGCAGTTGATATATTGTTTAAGAAAGGAATGATCACCATTGCATGAAATATTTTTATATCAACTTCTATCAATATATTTATAGAATATATGCAAAATTATTCATTATATGCTATATTTATATAAACTGGTAACCTAATGATATAGCACACACTATCATATAGCTATGGTTCTATATTCTAGCCTTCTAAAAGGCAGCTATTATAAGCAGGATATCATTTTGCAGATTAAACTGCATGTAGAAACTTTGGATAAATATTTAGTTAGAGTATCAAATCTGTGTTGCTCTAGTAAAAAAACTTTACTTTTTGGGTTGATAATACTTTAAGCAGCTAAGAGGCCAAAACCTGTCATTTGTATCAAACCAGTGTGGAAATCGGTGAATCAGTTCGCGGCGAGGATGTCTACATAATTCAGACCGGCTCTGGCGAAGTCAACGACATGCTAATGGAACTGCTAATCATGATTAGCGCCTGCAAGACGGCCTCGGCTGCCCGGGTGACAGCCGTAATGCCCTGCTTCCCCTACGCTAGGCAGGACAAGAAGGACAAATCAAGGGCGCCAATATCGGCTAAGCTGGTGGCTAATATGCTCAGCGTGGCTGGAGCCGATCACATCATCACTATGGACCTGCACGCCTCGCAGATTCAGGTTGATTCATTTTTTATTTTTGTCTAAAAAATCGCGAAACTTTAAAACATTTGGGGTTTAACATTTTTTTCATCATAATTTTTCGCCAGGGGTTCTTCGACATCCCAGTCGACAATCTGTACGCGGAGCCGGCCGTGATCAAGTGGATCATGGAGAACGTGGCCGGCTGGCAGGATTCGGTCATTGTTAGCCCCGACGCCGGCGGCGCCAAACGGGTGACCTCCATAGCCGACAGGCTCAACGTTGAATTCGCGCTAATCCACAAGGAACGAAAAAAGGCTAACGAAGTGGACCGGATGGTTCTGGTTGGCGACGTCAAAGGCAAAGCGGCAATCTTAGTTGACGACATGGCCGACACGTGCGGCACAATCTGCCACGCGGCCGAGAAACTGCAGGAGGCCGGCGCCGCCCGTGTCTACGCTATCTGCGTCCACGGCATCCTCAGCGGCGCGGCCATCGATCGGATCAATCGTAGCAACTTCGAAGCCGTCGTAGTTACTAACACAATCTCGCAGGAGAATAACATGCGCAATTGTTCCAAGATTCAGTGCATCGACGTCAGCATGATGCTTGGCGAGGCGATCCGACGTACTCACAACGGCGAGAGCGTCTCCTATCTGTTCTCGCATGTGCCGCTTTAGACTGGCTGGGGGCGAATAAAAAAATACAATTTAATAGCTACACTAGCGACTTTAAATGTTGTTCTGTGCTGAATTAAAATAATCATGCATTCGATTGCTTACAGCTCTACTATTAGTAGCTTGTTGTCGGCGGTCAAAATTTAATTTATCCAATAAATTTTTTTGCGCCCGTTAACAAGTATCAGTAAGGATGTATTTTAGACAAGTTGTTGGACTCGAATTTTTACTTTTTACCCGTGGCCTTCTCCTGGTGTGAATTTGACGTTCATTATTTTGAACGCTTCGTAGCTACGCTCGTACTGCCCGTTTTCAAAAGTCAATTTAGGTTTTAATATAACCAAATACAAATCTATTTATACTCTATTACGCTACTTGATTGTGTTTACTCCACAGAAGTTGCTGTCAGTATAATAGTGTCATAAATAATTTCAATGCATGCTGCCCTTGTTATTCCAATAAGGCTCCAGTTTTCTAGCGTCCTGTTATTAGTCATATAAAAGCAAACATTTTTGCCTACCTGTTTGTTTGAATAAAAACTCACTGATTCACGCAATAAGTGCAAGAAAAAGTACATCATTTTTCACTACCTGATATCGTATTTATATCGCAGTAGCCTGGCCACTGAATACAAGCGGATTTGAAAATCTCATTGTTCCTAAATACGAGTACGAGTTTCATACGTGAAGCGATGCTATTTTTGGTTGGAAGATTTGTCTACTGATGAAGCCTTTGAAATGTTTTTTTTCTTTAAAGCATAAATAGCTGTAGACCTACATCAGTCAGTTACAGGAGTACGCTTTTGATTAGATATATATTTTACAAAGATTGGTCCATAGAAAAAAAGACATCAGCTGCACAACATAAGCACAAGGAATTTAGCCAGTTTAGCAAGTAAGGAGGCAAGCTTCGCACGGGATGCACTCTTCCCTTTATACATACAGATCCTGCGCTGGCAAGCAATACGACATACCGGAGGCAAATTAATTGATTGACAACACTGGCATATTCCATTGCACGTACTAAAACGTAGTTCAGATTTAATCAAGAAAATGTGTTTCAATTTGTTCACTGAGACTTCAAAGAAACCGAAGAAGAGAATAAAGGTCCGAGCAAAAGTGCTCAATTGTAATATGCAATAGCCATCAAAAAAGGTCAATAAGAATAAAAAAAGACGCAACAGATTAGCATTACACGCGCAGTGAGTTGCATTGACGCAAGTGAGTAATAGAGTAGTCAACAGATTCCTTATTGGACAGAGAATGGAACAAGGCAAGAACTAATAAACAGATAGCGGCGTGTCTTTGAACAACAATAAAATTGTATGCGGCATGGGAAAAAATGAAACTAGATTGCAATGGAACTAGCAACAAAACAAGCTCATAACTAATAAATTTCAGAAAAACAAGCTCTTGATTGAGAGTGAAATATTGCAAATATTGCCACTTTACTACTAAAAAACGTCATGAGTAGTCAAGAGTGGCCTATACAGAGTATCTAGATCAGCAGGCATAGAAAAATTAACAGAAAAAAATGTCGCTACGCTTCAAGCTCAAGCAACAAAATCTAAAAGACAGATTCGAAAAAATGACCAATAAATTTGCACAAAAAGGAATTGTCAAAGCTCATTACCGATATAGTAGCTTATTATAAAAAAGTTAATAAAAGTATGGAATAAAAAAACGCAAGGCAAGCTCACAATTGCACGGGATAGACAATTCTGTCTGGCTGATGCAGCTGGCCGGCGCCGGTCTCAGCCGAGTCGGCCCTAGACGGCGGCGGCACTGGCCGGATCTGGTGGCCGGGGCCGTAGGAGCTACGGCCGCTTCGTCCGCTTTTGGCGCTGCGCGAACTAGTCGGCGTGCGACTGCCGCCGCCGAAGCCGCCGTGATGACTGGCCGGAGGCGGATGGTGCTGGGACAGGCGGCCCTGATGATGCTGATGGTGCTGGTGATGATGGTAATGTCCGTACTGCTGGTGCTGATAGGGATTCTGCTGCGACTGCGGCTGGTACAATTGGCCAGCGTAGCCAAACAACTGATCGGTGCTGTTGTAGGCGCGCTGGTGCTGCTGCGGCTGCGGCTGCGGCTGCTGCTGCTGCTGATAATACCGACTGCCCGCGCCGCTGTCAGCTAGCGAATACAGCGAAGAATTTGGCGCATAGGCGGGAGCGGCGGCGAAATCGCTTGCAGGATGCGGCTGATGGCTGTTGTTAGGCGGACGCGCTTGGACGCTGGGCGCCGGGCTGCGACGTGCGGCGGCCAGAAGCAGGCGCTGTTGCTGGTGATGCTGCTGCTGCTGCTGCAGGAGGTACTGGGAATTGTGAAGCGCTGTCATGGCGGCGTGGGAAGCGGTGGACGGAGGCGGCTCCGAGCTGAGCGCCCGGTAGCAGCAGCAGGCGAGGCCGAGCACGCAGCCCATGCCCAGGGCGACCGCGCCGACGCCCATAGCAACCGATGCGGCAACGCCGAGTGACAGCAGACGGGACATTAACGACACTGTGAAGCAAGAGAAATTAACAATAAGTGCGTTTTAGGCCTACTGGGCCTATTCCTAAAGATTGACTAACCTACTTCTCAACCACAGCTAACCTACTTCTCAACCACAGCTACCCTAATTCTCAACCACCGCTACCCTACTTCTCAACCACCGCTACCCTAATTCTCAACCACCGCTACCCTACTTCTCAACCACCGCTACCCTAATTCTCAACCACCGCTACCCTACTTCTCAACCACCGCTACCCTAATTCTCAACCACCGCTACCCTAATTCTCAACCACAGCTACCCTACTTCTCAACCACCGCTACCCTAATTCTCAACCACCGCTACCCTACTTCTCAACCACCGCTACCCTAATTCTCAACCACCGCTACCCTAATTCTCAACCACAGCTACCCTAATTCTCAACCACAGCTACCCTACTTCTCAACCACCGCTACCCTAATTCTCAACCACAGCTACCCTACTTCTCAACCACAGCTAACCTAATTCTCAACCACAGCTAACCTAATTCTCAACCACAGCTAACCCACTTCTCAACCACAGCTAACCCACTTCTCAACCACAGCTACCATACTCACTCCCAAGTCCCAACGATAAGAAACCCAAGAGCCAAGCAGCTCACCATCCCGCCGACAGACGGGCTGCTCGTCAGTGGAATCCGGACAGTTAACCAGTCCGTCGCAAAGCGCCTCAATTGGCAGGCACCACGTGGTCAGCGGCATCATCGGCACATTGTTCGTCGATCTGGCAGACGAGGCGGTTGCAGCAGCGGCGCCCAAGGCGGCCCCGCTGGCTTCAATCGCTGATCCCGGCAGAGAATGAGGCGGCGGCGGCAGCGGCGGCGGCGGCGCCGCTCGACGAAACGTGCAGCGACGCAGCTGTTCAGCCTCGTCGGCACCGAGTAATCCGGGAGCGGCGCCACCGACTGCTCTTGGCTGAGACGAGTAAGACAAAGAGCTAGTAGCGGCGTCGCTAGTCTTTGTAGCGGGCGGTGGACAGGCCTGAGTTTTCGGATCGGGGATGCCAACTGAGGTGACGGTTAACCGAAAGCCGGCACTAGAATCTTGAAGCATCTCAGCGGGCAGTCTATCCGGCTTCGACCTAAGTAAAAGCAATAAAATAAAATAAATAACGAAAAAATCTTTATTGCTTACTACTTAGTAGGCTAAGTAGTAAGTTGGAATAAAAAAGTAGAGAAATTGGATAATTTAATTTATATAAAAGCATTTGTGAATGTCGACTAATAATCCCACAATGTAGATTTTAATCCAAACACGCATATTAAACGATAGGGCAAGTTTTAGAAGCGAAGCTAGGGACAATTCTCTTCATGCTGAATTCTGAGATATTTTCTTTTTCTATCCCCAAAAACGAAGCTACTTGCCAGTACTGGCTATTTGAGTATTTGCTTATCTCATTTGCGGGACCCCTCGTCGCATAAAAATTCATCCAAGCAACCAACTACTTTCACTGCAAACAAATTACTCTCTCTAATAAAGAGCATCCTCTATATTTTCCAATACTATTTTTTAATTATACACAGCACTTGGCTCGGTCAAGCTCACACACTTAGCATTGTATTTAATTTCTGCTTTCTGTACACACGTCAATACAAGTAAGTCAATTTTATTAGGTTGAAAGTCACTCTACAACATTATTTGGGCTTATACGGCCAAAGTAGACTAAGTCCTTGCTACATGGATTGTAATTCCTTTTATCTGTGTGCCCGTTTATGGATTTACTTAACAACTAATCTCTGTCTAATGCTTGTGGATCAATCAATCAATAAATCAAATAATCCAAATTTTGATCGATTTATCTCCATCAGTTATTTCTCTATCGATCGATTTATCATTCCATACATCCATCTATTGGTATATCTATCTATCTATCGATCTATCTATCTATCTATCTATCTATCTATCTATCTATCTATCTATCTATCTTCTATCTATCTATCTATCTATCTATCTATCTATCTATCGATCTATCTATCTATCTATCTATCTATCTATCTATCTATCTTCTATCTATCTATCTATCTATTTATCGATCGATCTATCTATCTATCTATCTATCTATCTATCTATCTATCTATCTATCTATCTTCTATCTATCTATCTATCTATCTATCTATTTATCTATCTATCTATCTATCTA
The DNA here is from genome assembly GCA_950096795.1 of Macrostomum cliftonense. Lineage (NCBI taxonomy): Eukaryota > Metazoa > Platyhelminthes > Macrostomidae > Macrostomum > Macrostomum cliftonense. Next base: position 10,561 of record CATNEM010000270.1, on the reverse strand, counting down.
TCTATTTATACATCTATCTATCTATCTATCTATCTATCTATCTATCTATCTATCTATCTATCTATCTATCTATCTATCTATCTTCTATTTATCTATCTATCTATCTATACATCTATTTATCTATCTATCTATCTATCTATCTATCTATTTATACATCTATCTATCTATCTATCTATCTATCTATCTATCTATCTATCTATCTATCTATCTATCTATACATCTATTTATCTATCTATCTATCTATCTATACATCTATTTATCTATCTATCTATCTAACTACGTATTAATTGGCCCGCAAACCATGCTGCCAAATTAGCTAGCCTCAATAGCCAATGACCGAATGCGTAAATTCCTAATATAGGTTAGTTCAACGATAAACGATAACCAGTCGTCATAGTGGACAGGCCAGACTAGATATGGAAGCAAAACGGGGGCAGATCCCATTGGTCTCCCAGGGATTAGGAAAACCAAGTGAGGAGAGAAACGGCGAGAGAAAGCAACATCGCAATCAACGCAATCCACTCTAGGGGATAACTAAGCTGACCAACTGACGTTGTTTGGGGAAGTGGACGCTCCATGGGGAGGCGATGGACTGGGCTCCTTGAAAAGCTCGCAGAGAATATTTTTTCGCGTCTACATACCGGAAGCGGGACACTGGCCGACTTGGGGATAAGGGACAGATAATCTCGCTTCACTATAATACAGAATCGCCCAAGATCCCTCCACTGGGATCCTTATTTTGCTTCCATCGGGACCGCGAAACTACATTACATGTAGCGTCTCGTTAGCGCGGATGAGGCTGACGAGTCTGAGCCGGAAAGTTGTTTTCTTCCTTCAAGCCGAAATTGATTTAGCCTGACAAGACCAAGCCGCCAGATAAGATTGTGGCTTCCCAACCAGGCAGATGGGTTAGCGCGTGCTTGAAAAATCAAATAATTATTGGATTTTAAATCATATGTTGGCAATTTTAACCATGCGTTACCTTGTACATGACTCACACAGCGAACTAGCACTGGGTCAGGGGAATAAGGCCCTTTTCACACTTTATAACGCCTGAAACCCTTCAAAAAATCTTAAACCTTTAGAGGAAAGAGGAGTTAGCAAGCCTAAGTTCAGCATACATTACTAAACTAACGTTCTAAAAAATATACAGCCTATATAGGAGCATATTTGTAGCAACCATTGTGAAGGAGAAAAAGGCCTTGATCACTTCACTTTTGCCTCTCATAAAACGCAATCGCACACGTAATGACTGACTAGAACTGAGGTCTGGCTTTCACTCACTAGCGACACTCTTCAATCACTAGAGAAAGAGAGCCGATAGAGTGGCAGCAAGCAGAATGTATGGGGAAAATAGATCAAATTTGCAGCAAATTTTTTTGTAGCTAGCAGTGAACGCATGAAAGAAATCGCGTGAAAACAGAACTAACGGTGGGGCAGGATTAATAACAACGGCCTCTATAGTCTCTATGGTCATACAAATTATCTATAATTCTTTCAGGCTATTCATATAAAGCATTGACAAGGCCGTATTTCTAATGTAAATCTTATACGCATGTAGAACACAATAGCACAATGATGAATGACGCATTTGATTTAGCTATAGCAAATCTATTGATAAAGTCAGTACAGTTAAAGTAGTTACACCAGTGGGTATTGGAGCTGGATTTGCACTTATTCAAGAGCTGAAGTGGCGCGGAAGTGGGAGCAATCAAACAGATACGAATGATTACCTAAATCAGCTTCTAAAAAAGGGGAGAATTGATTTTTCTAACTCAACGCCGCCACATACAATCCCTGTAGAGAATAATATGATGCGCATATATTGTAGTCGGCATTTCTGACGCTAGCAAGCTTCTTTGGCCGGCCAGATTCCTTAATCTAACCAATCTCGTTGTTGGATCCGATAGATGAAGACTAGGAGTAGAGACTGGCTGAGGTTAGGGGCGGATCAAACCAGCCTGCATCCGGTATCATATTTTTGACTGACGTCTAATCAAAATCCGAGCCAAGAAATCATCTTTCCATCCAAGCTCAACAGTTAGCGATGAGAGGATATTCTCCCCACTACGAGGCAAAACCCAATCCCCACTAGGCTGATGAGAAACGTGACCGCTTCTCCTAGTAGGAACAACTTTCTCTCGTTATTTTTTTTCTCAAGCGAAATTTCTTGGCAGAGGCCTCTTCTCTCTTCGAGTAGGGGTGATTGGCCCCCAACTAGTACTGATGCATAGATTTTCGGATAACGAGTTGATTACAAAATTCGAGAAATAGGGGGAGTAGCTGTACTGAGGGACAGTGAGGGAGTAGCTGTACTCAGGGACAGTGGGGGAGTAGCTATACTCAGGGACAGTGGGGGAGTAGCTATACTCAGGGACAGTGGGGGAGTAGCTATACTCAGGGACAGTGGGGGAGTAGCTATACTCAGGGGCAGTGGGGGAGTAGCTATACTCAGGGACAGTGGGGAGTAGCTGTACTCAGGGACAGTGGGGGAGTAGCTATACTCAGGGACAGTGGGGGAGTAGCTATACTCAGGGACAGTGGGGGAGTAGCTATACTCAGGGACAGTGGGGGAGTAGCTATACTCAGGGAAAGTGGGGGAGTAGCTATACTCAGGGACAGTGGGGGAGTAGCTATACTCAGGGACAGTGGGGGAGTAGCTATACTCAGGGACAGTGGGGGAGTAGCTATACTCAGGGACAGTGGGGGAGTAGCTATACTCAGGGACAGTGGGGGAGTAGCTAATAAAGGAAGGCGGTCAGCAACTAAACTTAAGCTAAACGAGGTGGTTACATGCAGTCAGGGCGGTGTCCCATCACAAGCACGAAAAATCACATCGCCGAAAAGCATGCCACATCACAAGCACGAAAAGTCATAAGCACGAAAAATCACAACGTCGAAAAGCATAGCATCCACCATCATTAGCACGAAAAGTCATAAGCACGAAAAATCACAACGTCGAAAACTGATTTAGCATTCACCATCACAAGCACGAAAAGTCATAAGCACGAAAAATCACAACGTCGAAAAGCATAGCATCCACCATCATTAGCACGAAAAGTCATAAGCACGAAAAATCACAACGTCGAAAACTGATTTAGCATTCACCATCACAAGCACGAAAAGTCATAAGCACGAAAAATCACAACGTCGAAAAGCATAGCATCCACCATCATTAGCACGAAAAGTCATAAGCACGAAAAATCACAACGTCGAAAACTGATTTAGCATTCACCATCACAAGCACGAAAAGTCATAAGCACGAAAAATCACATCGTCGAAAAGTTTAGCATTCACCATCACAAGCACGAAAAGTTAAGCATTCAATATCACAATGATTAAAAAATTTCAGTTCAATGTAATGTACTGCAATTTTTTATCGAGGATTACCTATGTAGTTGTTGTTCTGTTCAATTATTATTTGTTAATCTATCTAATTTAAAATACTCGTGACTGCACCGAGACTGCCGCTCGAGTACAGTCTTAAATTACCAGTTTCTTAACTGGTCTTAAATTAACAGTTTCTGCTTTGTCTATGGTTTAGATGTAAAAATACTGTTAGTCAGAAATACTGAAAGTCTGTTACTGCCTGTATCAGTGTTCTTATCCACTTGAGTGTTATATAGTTTTTACTTTTGTATAAATTGACAAATTGGAATTCATTTTGACAAATCCAAAGCTGAGAAGGTTTAATTGAATAATTGACATTGATAATAATTATAGTTGATATTTGAATACATTTGTAATAGTTCAGGACTTTTTCAATTATTTTAAATTAAACCTAGCCTATACCATACAATGTTTGTCCTAGTCTTTCTATAGTATTTGTTTATTATGACTAAAGACCAGGGGTGTTTTGTTTTGTTTGTAAAAATACAGCAGGCCTAATAAGTATATGTTATTCCCCACTTGTTTTATTTATTTTGGTCGTAAGCGGCTGAGGACGCTTTTATTGGCCGAGGCGAAGCCAAGGCCAAATAAACGCGGCCAAAGACGGTTACGGCCATAGATAAGTCAAACAAGTGGGGAATGATGTATTTATTACTCAGTTCTTACACGTTATTTCGTTCAAACAGAAACTTTAAAGTACTCGGGCCAATAAATAATTTATTGTTACTATGGTTTACCATACTAACAACGCTTCAGTCAAAGATTCATTGTTTAACGCCGATTGTTTAACGATGCCTCAGCGAATCAGAAACGTTCTAGTCGAGTATGCTAAACGATAGTGACAATAAGCTTATTCATATGGTTCCATCGTTAAGCAATAAGCAAAGATCACTCGTGGCTACGCCACTCGTGAATTTGCTTATTGCTTAACTCTAGAACCATATAAATAATCTCCCATTGTCCCAGCCAAATAAATTTCTCTCGCATCAAATAAATGCTTTCCTTAGTCTATGACCGGGCCTAACTGGGTAATAAATTCTAAAGTGTTAAACCTAGTTAATATAGTTTTATTTTTATCAATAAATCTGTTAATTTAATTTAATTCATATTGATCAATTTCTTTAATTAAATTAAATTTGATTTTGTAATACTACATGAAAGTAGCTAACAAATTGATTGTTTTAGACTTATTTAAGACAATTTGATTATTTAAAATTTAACTGCCTGAAATTAGGATGCTTAAGTGAGTTCAAAGCTAGGCCTACTAATTGTTAACAATTTTAGTTAATATTTTGAATATTTTTCATTACAATTTCAGCTACACATTTGAATTCAGATATTCTAATGTCATTCGAATTCATTGAAGTTAGACGGAATTCACGTCTTCTGTTATTTGAGCAAAACCTATATAGGTCAACTAAACAAACACCTGTTAAAGACTACTACACCTGCAGAACTTTAAACTGCCCTGCTAAAGTTCACATTCAGAATGGAATCTTGAGTGCACATGGTGAACATCACAACCATGACCCACTTTCAGCTGAGGCAGTACGAATCCTGAAGCTGAAAGAAAAGCTGAACAATGCTGCAGTACGTAATCCAGCTAAGCGACTACGCACAGTCTTTGATGAAGTATCTATTGTGGATGTAGCATCGGACAGTGTTGCATTTCCAGCTGTTGAACAGAGGATGCTGCGTGCCAGAAGAGCAGTACAACCCGTCATCCCACATACTGTCACTCAGGCTATCGAACTTCTGGAATCAGACCAGCACGAACTAAAAAACTGTGGCACTGATGGAAAGTTGGTGTACCGTGGTTTTACTCGTGGTGCCAACGGAGAAGCAGCCGTTTTTTTTTGCTCACCCTGACCTGCTGCTAGAGCTCAACCGCATCGAAATTGGCAATAATTCCGAGAACAGCGACGAGACTGGCTCTGTCTTTGCTGATGGAACATTTCAAGTGGTTCCTCGACTTTTTTATCAGCTGCTGACGGTTGGAGTTCTGAAGCGGGGATACTTTTTTCCTGTATTCTTTGCGCTTCTAACTGGCAAGAGTAAGCCAATATACCAGATGGTTTGGGCAAAACTGAAAAGTTTATGCCCGCTGTTCCAACCTGCCCGTCTGATGACCGATTTCGAGGCCGCACTCCGTGATTCTTTCATGGAGGCTTTTCCGGACGCAGAAGCTAACGGCTGTTGGTTTCATTTCACGCAAGCTATCCTTGCTAAAGCCAAAAAAGTCGGCTTGTGGAGCGTTCTTCGTCATAACAGCGAGGTTCGAGGCTACATTCGGCTGATCTTGTGCCTGCCTCTAATGCCACACGAGCATATCGACCAGCTTCACGCACTGCTGCGTCCAGAGTGCTTCGTCCAAAGTGCCGATGCTGCTACGATGACGCTGCTTGGCACAGTGCACACTTATGTGCGCACGTACTGGCTGGAACGGGTCGGAGCACGCATAATTTCGGTGGCGAAGTGCAAGGACCGAACGAACAGTAAAGAAGAGTCCTACCATAGTCGTTGGAGAACGTATATTGAAACGCCTCATCCTAACATGTGGAACTTCATTAGTGAGTATTTTAGTGTATATTCTGCATTATGAATGCATTGGTGTTTATACTTGTTTATATAAATATGCATAAAAGTACATAAACTGATCTTAATTGTTGATCCTATCCATCTTTCTTTACAGCTGCTCTATACGCTTCATCGACTCGTAGTGTTTGCGCCGTCTATGCAAAAGACTTAGCCAGGCTACACCGCAACCTACAGATCCGACGAATGCAAAAGACGAAAAACGTTCTTAAAAACGCTCGAATCTACGACCACTACAGACTTCTCAACGAAGGCATCGCGCCAATAGAAGTCTTGCGACGCATCGCTACTTCTGCCAACGACTATCTGCCGAATGACGCGCAGGATGCTGTTCCACAGCTTCATCTTGACCTTGCCGTCCCTCCTCAACAGGACGCTGGGGACCCTCTGCTTGCCGCTGTTCAGCAGGACGCGTCGATCGCCGATGATGGGGACCCTCTGCTTGCCGCTGTTCAGCAGGACGCGTCGATCGCCGATGATGGGGACCCTCTGCTTGCCGCTGTTCAGCAGGACGCGTCGATCGCCGATGATGGGGACCCTCTGCTTGCCGCTGTTCAGCAGGACGCGTCGATCGCCGATGATGGGGACCGTCTGCTTGCCGCTACTCAGCACAAATGTCCGGTTTGTCTCGAGAATAAACGACTTTCTAAAGCAGCTGTGCCTTGCGGCCATGTCGTTTGCACCTCATGCGCTCAACAAATTTTAAATTTGCACATGTCTTGTCCGATTTGTCGCCAAGTAGTATCTCAATACATGAGTCTGCATTATAATTAACACAATTCATCTTATCTTAATCTTATCTTACCTTAAAGACAGACAGGTTAACTAGCGGTCTAATTTTTCTGTAGTTTGAGATTTTTTACTTTTAATAACCCGGTGCAGCTGTGCTATTGTCGAAGAAAGTTGGTGGTAAGGAACTTTCGGAACCCCCTTGTACTCGTATTACTATACAGTATAGTATTATATTGTATACTGTCTATAGTCTATACTGTACTATATTATTATATAGTACTTAAACTTTGCATTATCAAAATTCAAGTTGCATTTGCCGCAATCGCCGTCTAAACACTTATAACGTTACCAAGAACTATAAGGGGCCAATTAAGGTACTTATGTAAACATTTTAACATTCATAGTTTGTTTTGTTCTAGTTTTCTTAGTATGAACTAGTACGCATCATTTTATTATCGATTTTTACAAAAAAATGCGTTGCATATATGTACAGAAAAATCGAATTTCGTATTTCGTAAAAAAAGCTGCATACGACTCGTATGTTGATATTTTTCCATCTAAAGTTATATGAAACTTAGTTATTCAACTTTAATTATTTTTTATATTACCAAAAACGTTCACTAGTAGTACTATTGTAGAACACTTAAGATTTTAGTACAGTAGGATTAAATTGACCATCAAATACTTGCCAATAGTATGTTTGCAATAGACAATATTCAAATTTGCAATAAATACACTTGTCCGAGAATATATAATTCATTATTATATCCTGCGGAGTAGTTGAAACTGCCAACTTTTGAAAACAACTGAAATTTCAAAATTTGTTGTTTTTTTAATTTATTTTGCTAATTATTCTTCCCATATTTCAGTGATTGTAATGACAATTGTAAGAACAATAAACATTGGTATTGTATGCAATTCAAGATGACTTTGCTGCCAAAAAAATCACGAACTTCGTGCTTGTGATGGTGGATGCTTAATTAGTGTTCGACGATGTGATTTCTCGTGCTTGTGATTTTTCGTGCTTATGCCTTTTTGAGCTAATGATGGTGGATGCTGTGACGATTTTAGACTGACGATATAAGCTAGCTAAGGTCGAAGACGAGAGGACTTATTTCAGTGTCAATAACTCGTGTAGCGGTAGCACTTAATATTCGTATTTATTTTATAAGATAAGATAATTGAGCATTCTCATGGGTGACATGTCGTAGTATTAATATCTTAATTTCTAAGAGCTCAAAGAAAGCCATGGGAGACCAGCTGGCGACCGAAGACGAGGGAGCGCGCGCGATAATTAAAAGCCTAGATGATAATTTAAATTAGCAATACTTTCTAAGAAACATACCGTAAGTAGAATAACAAAATACCGTATTGGCATTAACGAACAACAAATAATTAAGTACAAATAGGAATTTACTCAAGAAATAAGTAAGTAGGGTAAATCAAATCTAAAGTACATGTAACTAAATACTACTAAGAAGTGAAATCGTCACAATGCTATGCTTTTCGATGATGTGATTTTTCGTGCTTATGACTTTTCGTGCTTGTGATGGTGGATGCTAAACTTTTCGACGATGTGATTTTTCGTGCTTATGACTTTTCGTGCTTGTGATGGTGAATGCTAAATCAGTTTTCGACGTTGTGATTTTTCGTGCTTATGACTTTTCGTGCTTGTGATGGTGGATGCTAAACTTTTCGACGATGTGATTTTTCGTGCTTATGACTTTTCGTGCTTGTGATGGTGAATGCTAAATCAGTTTTCGACGTTGTGATTTTTTCGTGCTTATGACTTTTCGTGCTTGTGATGGAACCCTGTTTCGACGTTGTGATTTTTCGTGCTTGTGATGGCACCCCGTCAGGGCGACTGAATGACATCTAGTGGTAACGGCAGCAGCAGCCACTGAAGGTTGAGAAAACAGTAGCTCCTGGCTACAAACGGATCTTTTAGAAATCAGCTCGATACTCGTAATCGTCACTAAGAGCTAAGAAATAAAATACAATAGCTAGTTAATAAAAACAATGTCAAAGTACGGCTCACCTAAACGTGAAAGTAAAATAATGCGCCGTGGTAACAAGCGGCTGCTTAGGATAGGAGCGCTTGCACAGGCCAGTCTGACCGCCGGCCTCCTGCATGCCCTCGCTAATGGGCGTATTGGTATTAAAGCAGTGCAACACGTTCTCGCACATCTGATCAACATCCGGGATGTATAAATGATTGAACCAGACCAAGAATCGATCGGAACTGCTAGTAGACAAATAGACTTCGCAAGAGAAATTGGACGGATAAGGCTCCTTGCCGAATTGATGAGACAGGATCTCAGCCGAGGCAACTCGGGTGCGCATGACACCCTTGCCAGTGCCTGTGGCGCCATTTCGGTACTGGCAGTCGCGAGTAAGATAGTCTGTGGTGCGATGTATAATTTGATTGTAATGGCAGTAACTTTTAGCTTTAAGCTTTAGCTTAAGCTTAAGTACTTAGGATACTGCAACTGTAACTATTATCATTTAAAATAAAGTCCTATCATTTATAGCTAGGCATAGTATGGTAAAACATGGAGTTTTATTCTGGCTTAAATTCAATATACAATACTCAATAGCCAAGTAAAAAGCTAGACTTATAAAAAGCTTATTATAAGATTGATTCAAACCTAAGTAACTCAAGTCACTTTTAATAAGTCATTGGAAAACTTCAGAAGTAAAAATCTAGAAAGACTATTTAATATAATAGGAATCAAATTTGACATGCAAGTCTAATGTTAATAAAGAAATACAGGCTAAAATTTGAAAAGATTAGAACACATAGTATCTTGAATTTTCCCCAAGAAATGATCACTCTGCATGCCTATTTAACACTAGAAAAATTAGTCAATGCACTTGCACTTGCAAATATTGGAATTAGCCTAGGCCTATATAAATTAGGCTAAATAAATTAAATAGATTAAAACTAATTATTGATAAGCACCTTTAAAAACCCATTTGCAATTAACCAAATAGTAAACAACCTTGGATTTTCTTAGTAAATCAACCTTTGATAAATAGCATTTGAAAATATAGTCATGTTTGTTAACTTGAAATATATAGTTAGGGAAGTAATACAGTGTGCACTGGATGGTACATTCTAGGAGACAATCTATTTAACACCAGAAAAATTAGTCAATGCACTTGCACTTGCAAATATTGGAATTAGCCTAGGCCTATATAAATTAGGCTAAATAAATTAAATAGATTAAAAACTAATTATTGATAAGCACCTTTAAAACCATTTGCAATTAACCAAATAGTAAACAACCTTGGATTTCTTAGTAAATCAACCTTTGATAAATAGCAATTGAAAATATAGTCATTTTGTTAACTCGAAATCTATAGTTAGGGAAGTAATACAGTATGCACTGGATGGTACATTCTAGGAGACAATCTGTGCAACTATCTATGTGCCATTTGTGTGATTACTTGGGGCAAAAGTTTTGAAGGACCAAAAAAGCTCATGCAAACCATTCTTCTCTATATCTTCCTTCCTGACACTTCTATGCATATCCTATAAATTACCCCCTCCATTCTGCAACTACCCTCTCTATTTTGTGACTTACCTCTCTCTGTTTTGCACCATACACCCTTGTTTTTACCAATTTTGCAACTTACATAGGCGTATTTTGCAACTTACCTTGGTTAGCCCATCAAATCAGTTGGCTGGATTGGCCGACTGCTTGCAGATGTATGATCAAGACAATTGTATATGCCGCACTTGTATGCCAATGGCACCAAGACCCTTCATATGTGCTGCACTTGTGCATCAATATGTGCCAAGACCCTTGTGTGCGGCAGGAATTTTCCCCTAAAAGGCCAC